>LIEC01011332.1:0-44354 GCA_001925005.1 Drosera capensis
AAAACAAAAGAATCTTATTAAAAGAACCTTGAAATGAGCTTAAAACACTCAAAAACACTTGCAAAATGCTAAAAACAATATAAAAACAAATGAAATGACTTTGCAATAAGATTAAAACACTCAAAACAATTTCAAATGACTTGAAAATGCAAGAAACAAATTATCAAAAGACCGTTGAAATGATCTTAAACCACTCACAAACACTTCTAAAGGCTAAAAAACACCATAAAACAACTCAAATGACTTGAAAACGAAAGAATCTTTTAAAAAGAGCCTTGAAATAACTCAAAAAACACTTCTAAAGGCTAAACAATCATAAAAACAACTCAAATGACTTGAAAACGCAAGAATCTTATGAAAAGAGCCTTGAACTGAGCTTAAACCACTCAAAAACACGTCAAAAGGCTAAAAACAACATAAAAAAAACCTCAAATGCCTTGAAAACACAAGAATCTCATTAAAAGAGCCTTGAAATGAGCATAAAACACTCAAATAAAAAATACTTGAAAAGGCTAAAAACACAATAAAAACAATTCAAGTGATTTGAAAACGCAAAAATATGTGAAAAAAACCTTGAAATTAGCTAAAAACACTCAAAACAACTTCAAAAGGCTAAAAACACCATAAAATAACTCAAATGACTTGAAAACGCAAGAATCTTATAAAAAGAGACTTGAAAATATCTTAAAACACTCAAAAACACTTCTAAAGGCTAAAAAATCATAAAAACAACAAAAATGACTTGAAAACGCAAGAATCTTAAGAAAAGAGCCTTGAACTGAGCTTAAAACACTCCAAAACAATTCAAAAGGCTAAAAACAACATAAAAACAACTCAAATGACTTGAAAACAAAAGATTCTTGTTAAACGAGCCTTGAAATGAGCTTAAAACATTCAAAAACAACTTTAGAAGGCTCAAAACACCATAAAAACAACTCAAATGACTTGAAAACACAAGAATTTATAAAAAAGACCCTTGAAATGAGCTTAAAAAATTCAAAACAACTTTAGAAAGCTAAAAACACCATAGAAACAACTCAAATGACTCGAAAACGCAATAATCTATAAAAATGGCCCTTTAAATGAGCTTAAAACAATCAAACCAACTTCAAAATGCTAAAAACACCACAAAAACAACTTAAATGTCTTGCAAACGTAAGAAACTATCAAAAGACTCTTGAAATGATCTTAAACAGCTCAAAAACACTTCTATAGGCTAAAAACACGATCAAAACAACTCAAATAACTTGGAAACGCAACAATCTTATTAAAAGAGCCTTGAAATAAGATTGAAACACTCAAAAACACTTCCAAAAGGCTAATAACATCATAAAAACAACTCAAAAGACTGGAAAACACAAGAAACTATGAAAAAAGCCTTGAAATGAGCTTAAAACACTGAAAACAATTTCAAAAGGCTAAAAACACAATGAAAACAACTCAAAGGACTTGAAAACACAAGAATCTATATAAAGAGCCTTGAAATTAACTTAAATCACTAAAAAAAACACTTCAAAAGGCTAAAAACAACGTAAAAACAACTCTAATGACTTGAAAGCGTAAGGAACTATGAAAAGACTCTTTAAATGAGCTTAAAACACTAAAGAAACACTTCCAAAGGCTGGAAACAACATAAAAACTATGAAAAAACCCTTAAAATGAGCTTGAAACACTCAAAACCCCATTGAAAAGGGGTATAAAAACAACTCTAATGACTTCAAAACGTAAGAAACTATTAAAAAACCCTTTAAATGAGCTCTAAACAATCAAAAACACTTCAAAAGTTTAAAAACAACATAAAAACTATGAAAAGACCCTTGAAATGAGCTTAAAACACTCAAAACCCCTTCAAAAAGGCTAAAAACAACGTAAAAACCACTCTAATGACTTGAAAATGTAAGAAGCTTTGAAAAGACCCTTGACATAAGCTTCAAATGCTCAAAAACACTTTAAAAGACCTTAAAACGCTGAAAAACACTTCAAAAGGCTTAAAACAAGATAAAACAAACTGTGAAAAACACTTGAAATAAGCTTAAAACACTCAAAACCCCTCGAAAAGGGTAAAAACAACATAAAAACAACTCTAATGACTTGAAAACATAAGAAGCTATGAAAAAACCCTTCAAATTAGCGTAAAACACTCAAAACCCCTTGAAATGGCTAAAAACAACTCTAATGACTTGAAAATGAAAAAAACTATAAAAAATCCCTTTAAATGAGCTTAAAACACTGAAAAAACCCATTCAAAAGACTAAAAACAACATAAAAACAACTCTAATTACTTCAAAACGTAACAAACTATGAAAAGATCCTTTAGATGAGCTTAAAACACTAAAAAACAATTCGAAAGGATAAAAACAACATAAAAGCTTTGAAAAACCCCTTGAAATGAGCTTAAAACACTCAAAACCCCTTGAGAAGGCTAAAACCAACATAAAAAGACCCTTGAAATGAGCTTAAAACATTCAAAACAACTTTAGAAGGCTAAAAACACCATAAAAACAACTCAAATGACTTGAAAACACAATAATCTATGAAAAGACCCTTGAAATGAGCTTAAAACACTCAAACCAACTTCAAAATGCTAAAAACACCGCAAAAAAAATTTAAATGTCTTGCAAACGTAAGAAACTATCAAAAGACTCTTGAAATGATCTTAAACAGCTTATGAACACTTTTATAGGCTAAAAACACCATCAAAACAACTCAAATGACTTGAAAACACAACAATCTTATTAAAAGAGCCTTGAAATGAGATTGCAACACTCAAAAACACTTTCAAAAGGCTAAAAACATCATAAAAACAACTCAAATGACTCGAAAAAGCAAAAAACTATGAAAAGAGCCTTGAAATGGGCTTAAGAGACTGAAAACAATTTCAAAAGGCTAAAAGCACCATAAAAACAACTCAAATGACTTGAAAACAAAAGAATCTTATTAAACGAATCTTGAAATGCTCTTAAAACACTCAAAAACACTTCCAAAAGGCTAAAAACAATATAAAAACAACTGAAATGACTTGAAAACGTAGGAATCCTAATAAAAGAACCTTGAAATGAGCTTCAAACACTCAAAACAACTTGAAAAGGCTAAGAAGAGCATAAACACAACTCAAATGACTTGAAAATGCAAGAAACAAACTATAAAAGACCCTTGAAATGAACTTACACCACTCACAAACACTTCAAACGGCTAAAAAAACCATAAAAACAACCCAAATGACTTGAAAGCGCAAGAATCTTAAAAAAGAGCCTTGAAATAACTCAAAAAACACATCTAAAGGCTAAAAAATCATAAAAGCAACTCAAATGACTTGAAAACGCAAGAACCTTATGAAAAACGCCTTGAACTGAGCTTAAACCACTCAAAAACACTTCAAAAGGCTAAAAACAACATAAAAACAACTCCAATGACTTGAAAACACAAGAATCTTATTAAAAGAGCGTTGAAATGAGCTTAAAAGACTCAAAGACACTTCCAAAAGGCTAAAAACAATATAAAAACAACTCAAATGACTTGAAAATACAGGAATCCTATGAAAAGAACCTTTTAATTAGCATAAAATACTCAAAACAACTTCAAAAGGATGAAAACAGCATAAAAACAACTCAAATGACTTAAAAATGCAAGAAACAAACTATGAAGAGACCATTAAAATGAACTTAAACCACTCACAAACACTTCTAAAGGCTAAAAACACCATAAACACAATTCAAATGATTTGAAAACATAAAAATCTATGAAAAGACGCTTGAAATGAGGTTAAAACACTCAAAATAACGTCAAAAGGTTAAAAACACCATAAAAACAATCCAAAAACTTGAAAACATAAGAAACTTATGAAAAGCACCTTAAAATGAGCTTGAAACACACAAAAACAATTTGAAAACGCTAAAAACACAATAAAAACAACTCAAATGATTTGAAAACGCAAGAATCTATGAAAGGAGCCTTAAAATTAGCTTCAAACACTCAAAACAAGTTCAAAAGGCTAAAAACACCACAAAATAACTCAAATGACTTGAAAACATAAGAATCTTATAAAAAGTGCCTTGAAATGTCTTAAAACACTCAAAAACAACTTGAAAAAGCTAAAAACGAAATAAAAACAACTCAAATGATTTGAAAACACAAGAAGCTATGAAAAGAGGCTTGAATTTAGCTTAAAACACTCAAAACAACTTCAAAAGGCTAAAAACACCATAAAATAACTTAAATGACTTACAAACGCAAAAATCTTATAAACAGATCCATGAAATGATCTTAAAACACTCGAAAATACTTCTAAAGACTAAAAAGTCATAAAAACAACTCAAATGACTTAAACCACTCCAAAACACTTCAAAAGGCTAAAAATAACACATAAACAACTCAAATGAGATGAAAAGAAAATAATCTTGTTAAGCGAGCCATGAATTGAGCTAAAAACACTCGAAAACAACTTTAGAAGGCTCAAAACACCATAAAAACAACTCAAATGACTTGAAAACACAAGAATCTATAAAACGACCCTTGAAATGAGCTTAAAACAATCAAAACAACTTTAGGAGGCTAAAAACACCATAAAAACAACTCAAATGACTTGAAAACGCAATAATCTATGAAAAGACCCTTGAAATGAGCTAAAAACACTCAAAAACACTTCAAATGAACAAAAAAAAACCAATGACTTAAAAATGCATAAATCTTATGAAAACAAACTTGAAATGAGCTTAAAACACTCAAAATAACTTTAAAATGATAAAAACAGCATAAAAAAGCTTAATTGACTTGCAAACGTAAGAAATTATCAAAAGACTATTGAAATGATCTCAAAGAGTTCAAAAACTCTTCTAAAGGCTAAAAATACTATCAAAACAACTCAAATGACTTGAAAACGCAACAATCTTGTTAAAAGAGCCTTGAAATGAGTTTAAAAGACTCAAAATAAATATATAAAACAACTCAAATGACTTGAAAACGCAGGATTCCTATGAAAAGAACAGTTTAATGAGCTTAAAACACTCAAAAAAACTTCAAAAGGCAAAAAACAACATAAAAACAACTCAAATGACTTGAAAATGCAAGAAACAAACTATCAAGAGACGTTTGAAATGATCTTAAACCACTCACAAACACTTCTAAAGGCTAAAAACACCATAAAAACAACTCAAATGACTTGAAAACATAAGAATCTATGAAAAGACCCTTGAAATCAGCTTAAAACACTCAAAATAATGTCAAAAGGCTAAAAACACCATTAAAAACAACCCAACAACTTGAAAACATAAGAAACTTATGAAAAGCGCCTTAAAATGAGCTTAAAACACCATAAAAACAACTCCATTGACATGAAAAATGAGAAACTATGAAAAGAGGCTAAGAATGAGCTTAAAACACACAAAAACACTTCAAAAGGTTAAAAACACCATAAAAACAACTCAAATGACTTGAAAATACAAGAAACTACGAACGGAGCTTCGACATGAGCATAAACCACTCAAAAACACTTTTAAAGGCTAAAAACAACATAAAAACAACTCAAATGACTTGAAAACGCAAGAAACACTTCAAAAGGCTAAAAACACCATCAAACTAACTCGAATGACTAGAAAACGGGAGAAACTATGAAAAAAGCCTTGAAATGAGCTTAAAAGAATCAAAAACACATCTTACGGCTAAAAATACCATAAAAACAACTCAAATGATTTGAAAACGCAAGAATATATGAAAAAAGCCTTGAAATGAGCTTAAAACTCTCAAAACAACTTCAAAAGACTAGAAAAAAAATAAAAACAACATAAATGACTTACAAACAAAAGCAACTATCAAAAGACTCTTGAAATGATCATAAACCACTCAAAAACTTCTTAAGGTTAATAACATCATAAAAACAACTCAAATAACTTGAAAACGCAAGAATCTATGAAAAGACCCTTGAAATGAGCTTAAAAAATGAAAAACATTTCTAAAGGCTAAAAACATCAGAAAAACAGCTCAAATGACTTCAAAACGCAAGAATCTTATGAAAAGAGCTATGAAATGAGCTTATAGCACTCAAAAACACTTCAAAAATGCTAAAAATTACATAAAAATAACTCAAATGACTTGAAAACACAAGAATCTTATTGAAATAGCCCTGAAATGAGCTTAAAACACTCAAAAGAACATGAAAATGCAAAAAACACAGTAAAAACAACTCAAATGATTTGAAAACATAAGAATCTATGAAAAGAGCCTTGAATTTAGCTTAAAACACTCAAAACAACTTCAAAAGGCTAAAAACACCATAAAATAACTCAAATGACTTGCAAACGCAAAAATCTTAAAAAATGAGCCTTGAAAGGATCTTGAAACACTCAAGAACACTTCTAAAGGCTAAAAACATCATAAAAACAACTCAAATGACTTCACAACGCAAGAATCTTATGAAAAGTGCTATAAAATGAGCTTATAGTACTCAAAAACACTTCAAAAATGCTAAATATTACATAAAAATAACTCAAATGACTTGAAAACACAAGAATCTTATTAAAAGAGCCTTGAAATGAGCTTAAGACACTCAAAAGAACTTGAAAATGCTAAAAACACAATAAAAACAACTCAAATGATTCGAAAACACAAGAATCTATGAAAAGAGCCTTGAATTTAGCTTAAAACACTCAAAACAACTTCAAAAGGCTAAAAACACCATAAAATAACTCAAATGACTTGCAAACGCAAAAATCTTATAAAAAGAGCCTTGAAATGATCTTGAAACACTCAAAAACACTTCTAAAGGCTAAAAAATCATTAAAACAACTCAAATGAATCGAAAACGCAAGAATCTTAACAAAAGAGCCTTGAACTGAGCTTAAACCACTCAAAAACACTTAAAAAGGCTAAAAACAACTCAAATGACTTGAAAACACAAGAATTTTGTTAAAAAGAGCCTTGCAATTGGCGTAAAACACTCAAAACCACCCCTTGAAAAGGCTAAAAACAACATAAAACAACTCTAATGACTTGCAAAACGTAAGAAACTATGAAAACACTCTTTAAATGAGCTTAAAAAACTCAAAAGCACTTCAAAAGGCAGAAAACAACATAAAAGCTATGAAAAGAAACTTGAAATGAGTTTAAAACACTCAAAACCCGTTGGAAAAGGATAAAAACTACATTATAACAACTTTAATCACATGAAAACATAAGAAACTATGAAAAAAACCTTCAAATGAGCTTAAAACACTCAAAACCCTTTATAAAGGCTAAAAACAACATAAAAAACAACTGTAATGAGTTGAAAAGATATGAAACTATGAAAACACAATTTAAATGAGCTTGAAACCCTCAAAAACACTTCAAATGACCAAAAACAACATAAAAGCTATGAAAAGGCTCCTGGCATGAGCATAAAACACTCGAAACCGCTTGAAAAAGGTAAAAACAACATAAAAATAATTCTAATGACTTGAAAACATATGAAACTATGAAAACACCCTACAAATGAGCTTAAAACACTCAAAACCACTTCAAAAAGAAAAAAAAACATAAAAACAACAGAAAAATAACTCTAATGACTTGAAAACGTAAGGAACTATGAAAAGACCCTTTAAATGAGCTTAAAACACTAAAACACACTTCAAAAGGCTGAAAACGATATAAAAACTATGAAAATAACCTTAAAATGTGCTTAAAACACTAAAAACCTATTAAAGAGACTAAAAACAACAAAAAAACAACTCTAATGACTTGAAAACATATGAAACTATGAAAAAACCCTTGAAATGAGCTGGAGAAACTCAAAACCCATTGAAAAGGCTAAAAACAACATAAAAATAATTCTAATGACTTGAAAACATATGAAACTATGAAAAGACCCTACAAATGAGCTTAAAACACTCAAAAACACTTCAAAAGGAAAAAAAACATAAAAACAACAGAAAAATAACTCTGATGACTTGAAAACGTAAGGAACTATGAAAAGACCCTTTAAATGAGCTTAAAACACTAAAACACATTTCAAACGGCTGAAAACGACATAAAAACTATGAAAATAACCTTAAAATGTGCTTAAAACACTAAAAACCCATTAAAGAGACTAAAAACAACAAAAAAACAACTCTAATGACTTGAAAACATATGAAACACTTGAATGAGCTTTAAATGAGCTTAAAACACTCAAAAACACTTGAAATGGATAAAAACAACATAAAAGCTATGAAAGGACACTTAAAATGAGCTTAAAACACTCAAAACGCATGGAAAAACATAAAAACAACTATAACGACTTGAAAACATAAGAAACTATGAAAAGACCCTTTAAATGAGCTTAAAACACTCAAAACACTTCAAAAACAATTCAAAAACACTTCAAAAGGCTAAAAACAACATAAAAACTATGAAAAGAGTTTTGGAATGAGTTTAAAACACTCAAAACCCCTTGAGAATGCTAAAAACAACATAAAAGCAACTCTAATGACTTCAAAACATAAGAAACTATGAAAAGACCCTTGAAATGAGCTTAAACCGCACAGAAACACTTCAAAAGGCTAAAAACAACATAAAAAAACTATGAAAAGATTTTTGAAATGAGCTTAAAACACTCAAAACAACATGATAAAGGCTAAAGACAACATCAAAACAACTCAAATGACTTGAAAACATAAGAAACTATGAAGACCCCTTGAAATGAGCTTAAAACACAGAAAAACACTTCAAAAGGCATAAAACAAGATTAAAAACTATGAAAAAACTCTTGAAATGAGCTTAAAACACTCAAAACCCCTACAAAAGGATATAAACAACATAAAAATAATTCTAATAACTTGAAAACGTAAGAAACTACGAAAAGACCCTTTAAATGAGCTTAAAACCCTAAAAACACTTCAAAAGGTAGAAAAAACATTAAACCTATGAAAAGACCCTTGAAATGAGCTTAAAACACTCAAAACCCCTTGAAAGGGCCAAAAACCGAAGAAAAATAACTCTAATGACTTGAAAACGTAAGGAACTATGAAAACACTCTTTAAATGAGCTTAAAACACTAAAAAAAACACTTCCAAAGGCTGGAAACAACATAAAAACCATGAAAAGACCCTTAAAATGAGTTTAAAACACTCAAAACCCCTTTGAAAAGGGGTATAAAACCAACGTAACAACAACTCTAATCACTTCAAAACGTAAGAAACTATGAAAAGACCCTTTAAATGATCTTTAAACACTCAAAGACACTTCAAAAGTCTAAAAACAATATAAAAACTATGAAAAGACCCTTGAAATGAACTTAAAACACTCAAAACCCCTTCAAAAGACTAAAACCAACGTAAAAACCACTCTAATGACTTGAAAACGTAAGAAACTTTGAAAAGACCCTTGACATCAGCTTAAAACACTCAAAAACACTTTAAAACGCTAAAAACAACATAAAAACTATGAAAAAGACCTTTTAAATGTGCTTAAAACACTCAAAAACACTTCAAAATGCTAAAAACAACATAAAAACAACTCTAATGACTTGAAAACGTAAGAATCTATGTAAAAATCCTTGAAATGAGCTTAAAACGCACAAAAATACTGTGAAAAAAACCATGAAATGAGCTTAAAACACTCAAAATCCCTTGAAAAGACTAAAAACAACAAAAAAACAACTCGAATGACTTGAAACATAAGGAAGTATGAAAAGACCCTTGAAATTAGCTTAAAACGCAGAAAACACTTTAAAAGGCTTAAAACAACATGAAAACTATGAAAACACTTTTGAAATATGCTTAAAACACTGAAAACCCCTTGAAAATGCTTGAAACAACATAAAAACAACTCTAATGATTTGAAAACGTAAGAATCTATGAAAAGATCCTTGAAATGAGCTTAAAACGCACAAAAATACTATGAACAAATATTAAAATGAGCTTAAAACACTCAAAATCAGTGGAAAAGGCTAAAAACAACATCAAAACAACTCTAATGACTTGAAAACATAAGAAACTATGAAAAGAACCTTGAAATTAGCTTAAAACGCAGAAAAACACTTCAAAAGGCTTAAAACAAGATAAAAACTATGAAAAAACTCCTTGGAAAAGCTAAAAAAAACATAAAAATACCTCTAATGACTTGAAAATATAGGAAACTATGAAAACACCCTTTAAATGAGGTTAAAACACTTAAAACCCCTCGAAAAGGAGTTTAAAAATAACATAAAAACAACTTTACTCACTTGAACACGCAAAAAACTATGGAAAGACCCTTTAAATGAGCTTAAAACACTTAAAAACACATCAAAAGTCTAAAAACAATATAAAAACTATGAAAAGACCCTTGAAATGACCTTAAAACACTCAAAACCCCTTCAAAAAGCTATAAAACTTTGAAAACGGAAGAAACTTAGAAAAGACCATTGAAATGAGAATGAAACGCTCAAAAACACTTCAAAAGGCTAAAAACAACATAAAAAACAACTCTAATGACTTGAAAACGTAAGAAACTATGAAAAGACCCTTTAGATGAGCTTAAAACACTGAAAACCTCCTTCAAAAGACTAAAAAAAACATAAAAACAACGTTACTGACTTAAAAACGTAAGAAACTATGAAAAGATCCTTTGGATGAGCTTATAACACTCAAAAACAATTCAAAAGGATAAAAACAACATAAAAGCTATGAAAGGACCCTCGAAATGAGCTTAAAACACTCAAAACCCCTTGGAAAGGCTAAAAACAACATAAAAATAACTCCAATGACTTGCAAATATAAGAAACTGTGAAAAGACCCTTTAAATTAGCTTAGAACACTCAAAACCCCTTGAAAAGGGGATTAAAAACAACATAAAAACAACTTTACTGACTTGAAAACGCAAGAAACTATGGAAAGACCCTTTAAATGAGCTTAAAACACTCAAAAACACTTCAAAAGTCTAAAAACAACATAAAAACTATGAAAAGACCCTAGAAATGAGCTTAAAACACTCAAAACCCCTTTAAAAACCTAAAAACAACGTAAAAACAGCTCTAATGACTTGAAAACGTAAGAAACTTTGAGAAGACCGTTGAAATGAGAATTAAACGCTCAAAAACACTTCAAAAGGCTAAAAACAACAGAAAAATAACTCTAACGACTTGAAAACGTAAGAACCATGAAAAGACCCTTTAAATGAGCTTAAAACAACGATTAATACTTCAAAAGGTTAAAAACAACATAAAAACAACTCTAATAATTTGAAAACATAATAAACTATGAAAAAACACTTTAAATGATTAGAAACATGCAAAACATGCAAAACAATTTTAAAAGGTTAAAAACACCATAAAACAACTCAAATGATTAGAAAACGTAAGAATCTATGAAAGACCCTTAAAATTAGCTAAAAACATTCAAAAACACTTCTAAAAGGCAAAAACACCAATGACTTGAAAACGCATCAAACGACCCTTGAAATTATCTTAAACACTCAAAAATACTTCAAAAGGCTGCAAACACCATAAAAACAACAAAAATAACTTGAAAACACAATAATCTTATGAAAAGAGTCTTGAAATTAGCTTAAAGCATGCAAAACAATTTTAAAAGGTTAAAAACACCATAAAAACAGCTCAAATGCTTAGAAAACGTAAGAATCTATGAAAGACCCTTAAAATTAGCTAAAAACACTCAAAAACACTTCTAAAAGGCAAAAACACCAATGACTTGAAAACGCAAGAATCTTCTCAAAAGAGCCTTGAAATTAGCTTAAAACACTCAAAAAAAATTCAAAAGGCTAAAAACACCATATAATAACTCAAATTACTTGAAAACGCAAAAATCTTTAAAAAAGAGCCTTGAAATAACTCAAAAAACACTTATAAAGGCTAAAAAATCATGAAAACAACTCAACTGATTTGAAAACACAATAATCATATGAAAAGAGCCTTGAACTGAACTTAAACCACTCAAAAACAACTTCAAAAGGATAAAAACACAATAAAAAAAAACTCAAATGATTTGAAAACGCAAGAATCTATGAAAAAAGCCTTGAAATTAGCTTAAAACACTCAAAAACAACTTCAAAAGGATAAAAACACAATAAAAATAACTCAAATCATTTGAAAACGCAAGAATCTATGAAAAAAGCCTTGAAATTAGCTTAAAACACTCAAAACAACCTCAAAAGGCTAAAAACACCAAAAAATAACTCAAATGACTTGAAAACGCAAGAATCTTATAAAAGGACCCTTGAAATGATCTTAAAACACTCAAATGACTTGAAAACGCAAGAATCTTAAGAAAAGAGCCTTGAACTGAGCTTAAACCACTCAAAAACACATCAAAAAGGCTAAAAACAACACAAAAGCAACTCAAATGACTTGAAAACAAAATAATCTTGTTAAACGAGCCTTGAAATGAGGTTAAACACCCAAAAACAACTTTAGAAGGCTAAAAAAACCTTAAAAACAACTCAAATGACTTGAAAACACAAGAATCTATAAAAAGACCCTTGAAATGAGCTTAAAACATTCAAAAAAACTTTAGAAAGCTAAAAACACCATAAAAACAACTCAAATGTCTTGAAAACGCAATAATCTATGAAAAGACCTTTGAAATAAGCTAAAAACACTCAAAAACACTTCAAAAGGAAAAAAAAACCAATGACTAAAAAATGCGTGGATCTTATGAAACCAGCCTTGAAATGAACTTAAAACACTCAAACCAACTTCAAAATGCTAAAAACACTAGAAAAACAACTTAAATGACTTGCAAACGTAAGAAACTATCAAAAGACTTTTGAAATGATCTTAAACAGCTCAAAAACACTTCTAAAGGATAAAAACACCATAAAAACAACTCAAATGACTTGAAAACGCAACAATCTTATTAAAAGAGCCTTGAAATCAGCTTGAAACATTCAAAAACACTTCCAAAAGGCTAAAAACATCAGAAAAACAACTCAAATGACTAGAAAATGTAAGAAACTATGAAAAGAGCCTTCAAATGAGCTTCAAAAAGTGAAAACAATTCCAAAAGGCTAAAAACACCACAAAAACAACTCAAATGACTTGAAAACAAAAGAATCTTATTAAAAGAACCTTGAAATGAGTTTAAAACACTCAAAAACATTTGCAAAAGACTAAAAATTATATAAAAACAATTGAAATGACTTGAAAACTAAGGAATCCTATGAAAAAAACTTTGCAATGAGCTTAAAACACTAAAAACAATTTCAAATGACTTGAAAATGCAAGAAACAAATTATCAAAAGACCGTTGAAATGATCTTAAACCACTCACAAACACTTCTAAAGGCTAAAAAATCATAAAAACAACTCAAATGACTTGAAAACGCAAGAATCTTATGAAAAGAGCCTTGAACTGAGCTTAAACCACTCAAAAACACGTCAAAAGGCTAAAAACAACATAACAAAACCTCAAACGCCTTGAAAACACAAGAATCTCATTAAAAGAGCGTTGAAATGAGCATAAAACACTCAAATAAAAAATACTTGAAAAGGCTAAAAACACAATAAAAACAATTCAAGTGATATGAAAACGCAAATGAAATAAGAAAAGAACCTTGAAATTAGCTAAAAACACTCAAAACAACTTCAAAAGGCTAAAAACACCATAAAATAACTCAAATGACTTGAAAACGCAAGAATCTTATAAAAAGAGACTTGAAATGATCTTAAAACACACAAAAACACTTCTAAAAACTAAAAAATCATAAAAACAAAAAAAATGACTTGAAAACGCAGGAATCTTAAGAAATGAGCCTTGAACTGAGCTTAAACCACTCCAAAACAATTGAAAAGGCTAAAAACAACATAAAAATAACTCAAATGACTTGAAAACAAAAGAATCTTGTTAAACAAGCCTTGAAATGAGCTTAAAACATTCAAAAACATCTTTGGAAGGCTCAAAACACCATAAAAAAAAATTCAAATGGCTTGAAAACACAAGTATCTATAAAAAGACCCTTGAAATCAGCTTAAAACATTCAAAAAAACTTTAGAAAGCTAAAAACACCATAAAAACAACTCAAATGACTCGAAAACGCAATAATCTATAAAATGGCCCTTGAAATGAGCTTAAAACACTCAAACCAACTTCAAAATGCTAAAAACACCATAAAAACAACTTAAATGTCTTGCAAACGTAAGAAACTATCAAAAGACTCTTGAAATGATCTTAAACAGCTCAAAAACACTTCTATAGGCTAAAAACACGATCAAAACAACTCAAATAACTTGGAAACACAACAATCTTATTAAAAGAGCCTTAAAATAAGATTGAAACACTCAAAAACACTTCCAAAAGGCTAATAACATCATAAAAACTACTCAAATGACTGGAAACCACAAGAAACTATGAAAAAAGCCTTTAAATGAGCTTAAAACACTTAAAACAATTTCAAAAGGCTAAAAACACAATAAAAACAACTCAAACGACTTGAAAACACAAGAATCTATATAAAGATCCTTGAAATTAGCTCAAATCACTAAAAAACACTTCAAAAGGCTAAAAACAACGTAAAAACAACTCTAATGACTTGAAAACATAAGAGACTATGAAAAGACCCTTTAAATGAGCTTAAAACCCTAAAAACACTTCAAAAGGCAAAAACAAACATAAAAGCTATGTTTAGACCCTTGAAATGAGGTTAAAACACTCAAAACCTCTTAAAACGGCTAAAAACAACATAAAAACCAAAGAAAAACAACTCTAATGACTCGAAAACATAAGAAACTATGAAAACACTCTTTAAATGAGCTTTAAAAACTCAAAAGCACTTCAAAAGGAAAAAAACAACATAAAAGCTATGAAAAGAACCTTGAAATGAGTTTAAAACACTCAGAACCCATTGAAAGGGATAAAAACAACATTAAAACAACTCAAATGACTTGAAAACATAAGAAACTATGAAAAGAACCTTTAAATGAGCTTAAAATACGCAAAACCCTTTGTAAAGGCTAAAAACAACTATAATGAGTTGAAAACATATGAAACTATGAAAACACAATTTAAATGAGCTTGAAACACTCAAAAACACTTCAAATGGTAAAAAACAACATAAACGCTATGAAAAGGCTCTTGACATGAGCTTAAAACACTCAAAACCGCTTGAAAAAACTAAAAACAACATAAAAATAATAATAATGACTTGAAAACATATGAAACTATGAAAAGACCCTTCAAATGAGCTTAAAACACTCAAAAACACTTTAAAAGGCAAAAGAAACATAAAAACAACAGAAAAATAACTCTAATGACTTGAAAACGTAAGGAACTATGAAAAGACCCTTTAAATGTGCTTAAAACACTAAAACCCCATTAAAAAGACTTAAAACAACTCTAATGACTTGAAAACATATGAAACTATGAAAAAAAACCTTGAAATGAGCTTAAGAAACTCAAAACCCCTTGAATAGGCTAAAAACAACATAAAAAGAACTCTAACGACTTGAAAACGTAAGAAAGTATGAAAAGACCCTTTAAATGAGCTTAAAATACTCAAAAACACTTGAAAAGGCTAAAAACAACATAAAAACAACTCTAATGACTTGAAAACATAAGAAGCTATGAAAAAACCCTTGAAATTAGCGTAAAACACTCAGAACCCCTTGAAATGGCTAAAAACAACATAAAAACAACTCTAATGACTTGAAAACATAAGAAACTATGAAAACACTCTTTAAATGAGCTTAAAAAACTCAAAAGTGCTTCAAAAGGAAAAAAAAACAACATAAAAGCTATGAAAAGAACCTTGAAATGAGTTTAAAACACTCAGAACCCCTTGAAAAGGATAAAAACAACATTAAAACAACTCAAATGACTTGAAAACATAAGAAACTATGAAAAGAACCTTTAAATGAGCTTAAAATACGCAAAACCCTTTGTAAAGGCTAAAAACAACTAATGAGTTGAAAACATACGAAACTATGAAAACACAATTTAAATGAGCTTGAAACACTCAAAAACACTTCAAATGGCCAAAAACAACATAAAAGCTATGAAAAGGCTCTTGATATTAGCTTAAAACACTCAAAACCGCTTGAAAAAACTAAAAACAACATAAAAATAATTCTAATGACTTGAAAACATATGAAACTATGAAAAGACCCTTCAAATAAGCATAAAACACTCAAAAACACTTTAAAAGACAAAAGAAACATAAAAAGAACAGAAAAATAACTATAATGACTTGAAAACATATGAAACTATGAAAACACCCTTTAAATGTGCTTAAAACACTAAAAACCCATTAAAAAGATTTAAAACAACAAAAAAAACAACTCTAATGACTTGAAAACATATGAAACTATGAAAAAACCTTTGAAATGAGCTTAAGAAACTCAAAACCCCTTGAATAGGCTAAAAACAACATAAAAAGAACTCTAAAGACTTGAAAACGTAAGAAAGTATGAAAAGATTCTTTAAATGAGCTTAAAATACTCAAAAACACTTGAAAAGGCTAAAAACAACGTAAAACCTATGAAAGGACACTTGAAATGAGCTTAAAACACTCAAAACACCTTGAAAAGCATAAAAACAACATAAAAACAACTCTAACGACTTGAAAACATAAGAAACTATGAAAAGACCCTTTAAATGAGCTTAAAACACTCAAAAACACTTCAAAAGGTTTAAAACAACATAAAAACAAATGAAAAAAACCCTTGAAATGAGCTTAAAATACTCAATACCCCTTATAAAAGCTAAAAACAATATAAAAACAACTCTAATGACTTGAAAACATGAGAAACTATGAAAAGACCCTTTAAATGAGCTTAAAACACTCAAAACATTTCAAAAGGCTAAAAACAACATAAATACAACACTAATGACTTGAAAAACTATGAAATTATGAAAAGACACTTTAAATGAGTTTCAAACACTAAAATACACTTCAAAAGATTAAAAACAACATAAAAACAACTCTAATGACTTGAAAATGAAAAAAAACTATGGAAAACCCCTTTAAATGAGCTTAAAACACTGAAAAACACATTCAAAAGCCAAAAAACAACATAAAAACAACTCTAATGACTTCAAAACGTAAGAAACTATGAAACACTAAAACAAAATTCGAAAGGATAAAAAAACAACATAAAAGCTATGAAAAAACCCTTGAAATGAGCTTAAAAGAGTCAAAACCCCTTGAGAAGGCTAAAACCAACATAAAAAAACCCTTGAAATGAGCTTAAAACATTCAAAACAACTTTAGAAGGCTAAAAACACCATAAAAACAACTCAAATGACTTGAAAACGCAATAATCTATGAAAAGACCCTTGAAATGAGCTTAAAACACTCAAACCAACTTCAAAATGCTAAAAACACCACAAAAACAATTTAAATGTCTTGCAAACGTAAGAAACTATCAAAAGACTCTTGAAATGATCTTATACAGCTCAAAAACACTTTTATAGGCTAAAAACACAATCAAAACGCAAGAATCTTATGAAAAGTGCTTTGAAATGAGCTTATAGCACTCAAAAACACTTCAAAAATGCTAAAAACTACATAAAAATAACTCAAATGACTTGAAAACACAAGAATCTTAATAAAAGAGCCTTGAAATGAGCTAAAAACACTCAAAACAACTTGAAAATGCTAAAAACACAATAAAAACAACTCAAATGATTTGAAAACACAAGAATCTATATAAAGAGCCTTGAATTTAGCTTAAAACACACAAAACAACTTCACAAGGCTAAAAACACTATAAAATAACTAAAATGACTTGCAAACGCAAACATCTTATAAAAAGAGCCTTGAAATGATCTTGAAACACTCAAAAACACTTCTAAAGGCTAAAAAATCATTAAAACAACTCAAAGAATTAAAAACGCAAGAATCTTAACAAAAGAGTCTTGAAGTGAGCTTAAACCACTCAAAAGCACTTCAAAAGGCTAGAAACAACTCAAATGACTTGAAAACACAAGAATGTTGTTAAAAAGACCTTGAAATGATCTTAAAACACTCAGAAACAATTCTAAAGGCGAAACAAAACATAAAAACAACTCAAATCACTTGAAAACGCAAGAATCGTAAGAAAAGACCTTTGAATTGAGCTTAAACCACTCAAAAACATTTCAAAAGGCTAAAAACAACATAAAAACAACTCAAATGACTAGAAAACCCAAGAATCTTATTAAAAGAGCCTTGAAATGAGCTTAAAAGACTCAAGAACACTTCCAAAAGGCTAAAAACAATATAAAAACAATTGAAATGACTTGAAAACGCAGGAATCCTTTGAAAAGAACCTTTTAATTTGCATAAAATACTCAAAACAACTTCCACAGGCTAAAAACAGCATAAAAACAACTCAAATGACTTAAAAATGCAAGAAACAAACTATCAAGAGACCCTTAAAATGATCTTAAACCACTCACAAACGCATCTAAAGGCTAAAAACACCATAAAAACAACTCAAATGATTTGAAAACATAAGAATTTATGAAAAGACCCTTGATAAAACTCAAATAACTTGCAAACGCAAAACTCTTATAAAAAGATCCTTGAAATGATCTTGAAACACTCAAAAACACTTCTAAAGGCTAAAAAAATCATAAAAACAACTCAAATGAATTGAAAACGCAAGAATCTTAACAAAAGAGCCTTGAATTGAGCTTAAACCACACAAAAACATTTCAAAAGGCTAAAATCAACTCAAATCACTTGAAAACACAAGAATGTTGTTAAAAAGAGCATTGAAATTATCTTAAAACAATGAGAAACACTTCTAAAGGCGAAACAAATCGTAAAAAAAACTCAAATCACATGAAAACACAAGAATCTTAAGAAAGGGGCCTTGAATTGAGCTTAAACCACTCAAAAACACTTCAAAAGGCTAAAAACAACATAAAAACAACACAAATGACTTGAAAACACAAGAATCTAGTTAAAAGAGCCGTGAAATGAGCTTAAAACACTCAAAATCAACTTCAACAGGCTCAAAACACCGTAAAAACAACTCAAATGACTTGAAAACGCAACAATCTATAAAAAGACCCTTGAAATGAGCTTAAAACTTTAGGAGGCTAAAAACACCATATAAACAACTCAAATATCTTGAAAACGAAATAAAACACCGTTGAAATGAGCTAAAAACACTCAAAAACACTTCAAAAGATTAAAAAAACCAATGACTTCAAATTGCAGGAATCTTATTAAAAGAGCTTTGAAATGAGCTTATACCACTCCAAAACACTTCCAAAATGCTAAAAGCTACATAAAAATAACTCAAATGACTTGAAAACACAAGAATCTTATTAAAAGAGTCTTGAAATGAGCTTAAAACACTCAAAACAACTTTGAAAGGCTAAAAATACTATAAAAACAACAGAAATGATTTGAAAGCACAAGAGTCTATGAAAAGACCTTTGAAATGAGCTTAAAACACTCAAAACTTTGAAAGGCTAAAAACACCATAAAAATTATCCAGAAACTTGAAAACACACGAAACTTATGAAAAACGCCTTAAAATGAGTTTAAAATATGAAAACAACACTTCAAAAGACTAAAAACACAATAAATACAACTCAAAAGGACTTGAAAAATGCAAGAATCTTGTTAAAAGAGGCTTGAAATGAGCTTAAAATACTCAAAAACACTTCGAACGGATAAAAACGACATAAAAATAAGTGAAATGACTTGAAAATGCAAGAAACTATGAAAAGAGACTTGAAATGAGGTTAAAACAATCAAAAACACTTCTGAAGGCTAAAAACAACTCAAATGACTTGAAAACGCTAGAATCTTATGAAAAGAGCTTTGAAATGAGCTTATACCACTCAAAAACACTTCAAAAATGTTAAAACCTACATAAAAATAACTCAAATGACTTGAAAACACTCAAAACAACTTTGAAAGGCTAAAAACACCATAAAAACAACTCAAATGACTTGAAAAAACAAGAATCTATGAAAAAACCCTTGAAATGAGTTTAAAACACTTAAAAATAACGTCAAAAGGCTAAAAACACCATAAAAACAATCCAAAAACTTGAAAACACAAGAAACTTATGAAAAGCACCTTAAAATGAGTTTAACACATGAAAACAATACTTCAAAGTGCTAAAAACACCATCAAAACAACTCAAAGTACTTGAAAACGCAAGAATCTTATTAAAAGAGCCTTGAAATGAGCTTAAAATACTCAAAAACACTTCAAAAGGTTAAAAACTACATAAAAATAACTGAAATGACTTGAAAAAGCAAAAAACTATGAAAAAAGCCTTGAAATGAGCTTAAAATATCAAAAACACTTCAGAAGGCTAAAAACACCATAAAAACAACTCAAATGACTTGAAAACACAAGAATCTTATGGAAAGAGCCTTGAAATGAGATAAAAACACTCAAAATAACTTCAAAAGGCTAAAAACACCATAAATATAACTCAAATAATTTGAAAGCGCAAGAATCTATGAAAAGACCTTTGAAATGATCTTAAAAGAATCAAAAACACTTCTAAAGGCTAAAAACACCCTAAAAACGGCAAGATTCTTAGGAAAAGAGCCTTGAAATGAGCTTAAAACACTCAAACACACTTCTGAAGGCTAAAAACACCATAAAACCAACACAAATGACTTGAAAACATAAGAATCTTCTTAAAAGAGCCTTGAAATGATCTTAAAACACTCAAAAATACTTCTGAAGGTTAAAAACACCAATGACTTGAAAATGCAAGAATCTTTTGAAAAAAGTCTTGTAATGAGCTTAAAACGCTGAAAAGAACTTCAAATGGCTAAAAACACTATAAAAACAACTCAAATAACTTGAAAACGAAAGAATCATATAAAAAGAGCCTTGAAATGACCTTAAACCACTCAAAAACACTACAAAAGGCTAAAATCAACATAAAAACAACTCAAATGACTTGAAAACACAAGAATCTTGAAATGAGCTTAAAACACTCAAAACAACTTCAAAATGCTAAAAACACCATAAAAACAACTTAAATGACTTGCAAACGTAAGAAACTATCAAAAGACTCTTGAAATGATCTTAAACAGCTCAAAAACACCTCTAAAGGCCAAAAACAAGTGAAATGACTTGAAAACGCAAGAATCTTATGAAAAGAGCCTTGAAATGATCTATAAAACTCAAAAATACTTATAAAGGCTAAACAATCATAAAAATAACTCAAATGAATTGAAAGCGCAAGAATCTTAACAAAAGAGCCTTGAACTGAGCATAAACAACTCAAAAACACTTCCAAAAGGCTAAAAACATCATAAAAACAACTCAAATGACTTGAAAACACAAGAATATTGTTTAAAAAGCCTTGAAATGAGCTTAAAACACCCATAAACAACTTTAAAAGGCTAAAAACACCATAAAATAACTCATATGACTTGAAAACGCAAGAATCTTGTAAAAAGAGCCTTGAAATTATCTTAAAACACTAAAAAACACTTCTAAAGGCTAAAAAATCATAAAAACAATTCAAATGACTTGAAAACGCAAGAATCTTAAGAAAAGAGTCTTGCACTGAGCTTAAACCACTCAAAAACCACTTCAAAAGGCTAAAAAAAAAATAAAACAACTCAAATGACTTGAAAACACAAGATTCTTGTTAAAAGATACTTGAAATGAGCTTAAAACACTCAAAAACATCTGCAAAAGGCTCAAAACATCGTAAAAACAACTCAAATGACTTGAAAACAAAAGAATCTATAAAAAGACCGTTGAAATAAGCATAAAACAATCAAACCAACTTTAGGAGGCTAAAAACACCATAAAAAACAACTCAAATGACTTGAAAATGCAATGATCTATGAAAAGACCGTTGAAATGAGCTAAAAACACTAAAAAACACTTCAAAAGGCTACAAAGACCAATGACTTAAAAATGCATGAATCTTATGAAAATAGAATTGAAATGAGATTAAAACACTCAAAACAACTTCAAAATGCTAAAAGCATCATAAAAACAACATAAATGGCTTGCAAACGTAAGAAACTATCAAAAGACTCTTGAAATGATCTTAAACAGCTCAAAAACACTTCTAAAGCCTAAAAACACCATGAAAACAACTCAAATGACTTGACAACGCTACAATCTTATTAAAAGAGCCTTGAAATGAGCTTGAAACACTCAAAAACACTTCCAAAAGGCTAAAAACATCATAAAAACAACTCAAATGACTTGAAAACACAAGATTCTTGTTAAAAGAGCCCTGAAATGAGCTTAAAACACTCAAAAACACTTCTAAAGGCTAAAAAATCATAAAAACAACTCAAATTACTTGAAAACGCAAGAATCTTAAGAAAAGAGTCTTGAACTACGCTTAAACCACTCAAAAACACTTCAAAAGGCAAAAAACAACAAAAACAAACAACTCAAATGACTTGAAAACACAAGATTCTTGTTAAAAAATACTTGAAATGAGTTTAAAACACTCAAAAACAACTACAAAAGGCTCAAAACATCGTAAAACAACTCAAATGACTTGAAAACAAAAGAATATATAAAAAGACATTTGAAATGAGGACAAAACAATCAAAACAACTTTAGGAGGCTAAAAATACCATAAAAAACAACTCAAATGACTTGAAAACGCAATAATCTATGAAAAGACCCTTAAAATGAGCTACAAACACTCAAAAACACTTCAAAAGCCTAAAAAGACCAATGACTTAAAAATGCATGAATCTTATGAAAATAGAATTGAAATGAGATTAAAATACTCAAAACAACTTCAAAATGCTAAAAACATCATAAAAACAACTTAAATGACTTGCAAAAGTAAGAAATTATCAAAAGACTATTGAAATTATCTTAAACAGCTCAAAAACATTTCTAAATGCTAAAAACACCATTAAAATAACTCAAATGACTTGAAAACGTAACAATCTTATTAAAAGAGCCTTCAAATGAGTTTGAAACACTAAAAAACACTTCCAAAAGGCTAATAACATCATAAAAACAACTCAAATGACTAGAAAACGCAAGACACTACGAAAAAAAAACCTTGAAATGAGCTTAAAACACTGAAAACAATTTGAAAAGGATAAACACACTATAAAAACGCAAGAATCTATAAAAAGACCCTTTAAATAATGTTTTGCATAGTAACCTTGCATAATCTCCTGAGCAAGGAGGACATTATCAGCTATTCTTCTGTCACTCATAAAAGTAGCCTGGTTAGGTGATATGACTTCTTGTAGGTAAGGAGAAATCCTATTAGCCATTATCTTGGAAATACATTTATAGATTGTATTTACATAAGATATAGGCCTATAGTCCTTCATCGAAGAAGGATTATCACATTTAGGAATTAATGCCAAGCTAGTAGCATTGACTTCCCTCAAAAGACAGCCCGAGGAGAAGAAATTTTGGATTGCCACAGTAACATCATGCCCAATAATGCTCCATGTATGGATGAAAAATTCCGCATTGAAACCGTCAGGTCCAGGCGATTTATTCCTTCCAAGAGAGAACATTGATTGTTTTACTTCCTGTTTCGATACATCGGCTTCCATGACCGATCTTGCCTCTTCACTGAACCACTTTGACAAACACTTATGTAGAAACTGCTCATCCACCTCTGAATCCTCATCTGGCTCAGTTAATAAGTTTTGAAAAGAAGTCACAAAGTGTTGATGTACTAACCTCTGCTGTTGGATTACCTCACCAGAATCTGTTACGACGTGAGTGATATGTTTTCTGTTCTCTCGAGCTTTGACATAGTGATGAAAGAATCGAGTATTTGCATCCCCTTCCTTGAGCTATTGCACTCTGGATTTCTGCCTGAAGAAACCTTTTTCTTTCACCCTAAGATCAGCAAAGACTTCCACACAATATCTCTCCTTATCAGCAAGAGTCACATTAAAAGGATCATCGAGAAGTTCAGACTATACTCTCTCCATCTTGTCTCTAGCTATCCTCACTTTCTCTGATATGTTACTAAACTTTCTTCTTGAGAACACCTTCAATTGCTTCTTCATGTTTCTTAACTTTGCCACAACCCTGTACATAGGTGTACCCGTCACCTCCAAATCCCATGCCTCCTCTACCACTTTCATAAACGTTGGGTCCTTAGTCCAAAATTTGAAAAATTTGAACTGAGTTCTTCTAAGCACCGGCTGCTGAATGCGCACAATAATTGGTGAATGATCATAAACCCCAGCATTTAAAAAGAGAGCTTCAGATTCAGTGAAACAGACCATCCATTCGCTATTACATATTGCACGATCAATATTCCTTTTACAAGCATGCACCCCTATAGAATGATTAGACCATGTGTATCTTGCTCCTGAATATCTCAAATCATCCAAACCAGAATCCACAAGACAGTTACGGATATCATCAAAAGATGGAGGCCATCTGTTCGTACCACCTATCCTATCCGTTACATCAAGAATGGCATTAAAATCTCCAAGCAAAATCCAAGGATCCTGCTCGAAAACCCCACTTGAATAGAGCGCTACTGCACAGTACCCAACAGTGTATTTTAGGAGGCTAACAAACACCATAAAAAAAACTCAAATGACTTTAAAACGCAATAATCTATGAAAAAACCGTTGAAATGAGCTAAAAACACTAAAAACACTTCAAAAGGTAAAAAAAACCAATAACTTAAAAATGCATGGATCTTATGAAAACAGCCTTGAAATGAACTTAAAATACTCAAAACAACTTCAAAATGCTAAAAACACCATAAAAACAACTTAAATGACTTGCAAACATAAGAAACTATCAAAAGACTCTTGAAATGATCTTAAACAGCTCAAAAACACTACTAAAAGCTAAAAACACCATCAAAACTACTAAAATGACTTGAAAAGACAACAATCTTATTAAAAGAGCCTTGAAATGCGCTTGAAACACTCAAAAACGCTTCCAAAAGGATAATAACATAATAAAAACAACTCAAATGACTCGAAAACGCAAGAAACTATGAAAAAAGCCTTGAAATGAGCTTAAAACAATGAAAACAATTTCAAAAGGCTAAAAACATCATAAAAACAACTCAAATGACTTGAAAACAAAAGAATCTTATTAAAAGTGCCTTGAAATAAGCCTAAAACACTCAAAACCACTTCCAAAAGGCTAAAAAAAATATAAAAACAACTCAAATGACTTGAAAACGCAGTAATCCTATGAAAGGAACCTTGAAATGAGCTTAAAACACTCAAAACAACTTCAAAAGGCTAAAAACATCATAAAAACAACTCAAATGACTTGAAAATGACCCTTGAAATGATCTTAAACCACTCACTAACACTTCTAAAGGCTAAAAACACCATAAAAACAACTCAAATGACTTGAAAACATAAAAATCTATTAAAAGAGATTTGAAATGAGCTTAAAACACTCAAAATAATGTCAAAAGGCTAAAAACACCATAAAAACAACCCAAAAACTTGAAAACATAAGAAACGTATCAAAAGCGCCTTAAAATGAGCTTAAAACATGTAAGAAACACTTCAAAAGGCTAAAACCATCATAAAAACACCTCTATTGACTTGAAAACATGAGAAACTATGAAAAGAGGCTTTGAATGAGCTTAAAACACACAAAAACACTTCAAAAGGTTAAAAACACCATAACAAAACTCAAATAACTTGAAAATACAAGAAACTACGAACAGAGCATTGAAATGAGCTTAAACCACTCAAAAACACTTTTAAAGGCTAAAAACAACATAAAACAAACTCAAAGACTTGAAAACGCAAGAATCTTAAAAAAAAAAAAAAAGCCTTGAAATGAGCTTAAAACACTCAAATACACTTCAAAAGGATAAAAACACCATAAAAATAACACAAATAATTTGAAAATGCAATAATCTTATTAAAAAAGCCTTCAAATGAACTCAAAATCCTAAAAAACACTTCAATAGGCTAAAAACACCATAAAACGCTAAAATGTAGGCACTCGAAACATGGCTAAATTGCAGAAGATTGAGTTGGTTTTTATGGCATTTTCGAGGGAAATGGAGAACAATTGGATATTATGAACAGTGCCTCACAGTACCAAACAGTGAAAAATAGTGTTGCAAAGTACCCAACAGTGTATGAAAAGAGCCTTCAAAAAAATCACACGGAATTATTAAATAGTGTCTTGAAATGAGCTTAAAACACTCAAAAAAAACTTGAAAATGTTAAAGACATAATAAAAACAACTCAAATGATTTAAAAACACAAGAATTTATGAAAAGAGCCTTGAAATTATCTTAAAACACTCAAAACAACTTTAAAAGGCTAAAAACACCATAAAATAACTCAAATGACTTGAAAACGCAAGAATCTTATAAAAAGAGCCTTGAAATGATCTTAAAACACTCAAAAACACTTCTAAAGGCTAAAAAATCATAAAAACAAATCAACTGACTTGAAAACGCAAGAATTTAAAGAAAAACAACTTCCAAAAGCCTAATAACATCATAAAAACAACTCAAATGACCGAAAAACGCAAGAAGCTATGAAAAAAGTCTTGAAATAAGCATAAAACACTGAAAACAATTTCAAAAGGCTAAAAACAACATAAAACTATGAAAAGACCGTTGAAATGAGCTTAAAACACTCTAAACCTCTTCAAAAGGCTAAAAACAACATAAAAACAACTCTAATGACTTGAAAACATAAGAAACTCTGATTAGACCCTTTAAATGAGCTTAAAACAATCAAAAACACTTCGAAAGGCTAAAAACATAATAAAAACTATGAAAATACCATTTAAATGAGCTCCAAACACTCAAAACCCCTTGAAAAGGCTAAAAACAACATATAAACAACTCTAATGACTTGAAAATGTAAGAAACTATGAAAAGACCCTTTAAATGAGCTTAAAACACTCAAAACACCTTCAAAAGGCTAAAAGAAAAATAAAAACAACTCTAATGACTTGTAAACGTAAGAAACTATGAAAAGACTCTTTAAATGAGCTGAAAACACTCAAAACAAAACTTCAAAAGGTTAAAAACAACATAAAAACTACAAAAAGACCCTTTAAATGAGCTTAAAACACTCAAAAACACTTCAAAAGGTTAAAAACAACTCTAATAATTTGAAAACATAATAAACTATGAAAAAACCCTTTAAATGAGCTTAAAACACTCAAAAACACTTCAAAAGGCTAAAAACAACTCAAATGACTTGAAAACGCATGAATCTTATGAAAACAGCCTTGAAATGAGCTTAAAACACTCAAAACAACTTTGAAAGGCGAAAAACATCATAAAAACAACACAAATGACTTCAAAATGCAAGAAACTATCAAAAGACCCTTGAAATGATCTTAAACACTCAAAAACACTTCAAAAGGCTACAAACACCATAAAAACATCAAAAATAACTATAAAATGCAAGAATCTTATGAAAAGAGTCTTGAAATGAGTTTAAAACAAGAAAAAAAATTTTAAAAGGATAAAAAGACCATAAAAACAATTCAAATGACTTGAAAAAGTAAGAATCTATGAAAGACCATTGAAATGAGCTAAATCACTCATAAACACTTCTAAAGGCCAAAAACACCAATGACTTGAAAACGTAAGAATCTTCTGAAAAGAGCCTTGAAATTAGCTTAAAACACTCAAAACAACTTCAAAAGACTAAAAACAACATAAATACAACTCTAATGACTTGAAAGCGTTAGAAAGTATGAAAAGACTCTTTACATGAGCTTAAAACACTCAAAAACACTACGAAAGGCAAAAACCACATAAAACTATGAAAAGACTCTTGAAATGAGCTTAAAACACTAAAAACCCTTTGAAAAGGCTAAAAGCAACAAAAAAAACAACTCTAACGACTTGAAAACGTAAGAAACTATGATAACACCCTTTAAATGAGCTTAAAACACTCAAAAACACTTCAAAAGGCTGAAATAAAAACTATGAAAAACTCTTGAAATAAGCTTGAAACACTGAAAACCCCTTGAAAATGCTAAAAACAACATAAAAATTACATTAATGACTTGAAAACGTAAGAAACTATGAAAGGATCCTTGAAATGAGTTTCAAACGCACAAAAATACTTCAAAAGCCCAAAAACAACATAAAAACTATGAAAAGACTCTTGAAATGAGCTTAAAACTCTCAAAACCTCTTGAAAAGGTTAAAAACAACATCAAAACAACTCTAATGACTTGAAAACATAAGAAACTATGAAAATACCCTTGAAATTAGCTTTAAACGCATAAAATACTTGAAAAAGCTTAAAACAATATAAAAAGTACGAAAAAACTCGTGAAATTAGCTTAAAACACTCAAAACCTCTTAGAAACGCTAAAAAAAAACATAAAAATATAGGAAACTATGAAAACACCCTTTAAATGAGCTTAAAACACTCAAAACCCCTTCAAAAGGGGTTTAAAAACAACATAAAAACAACTTTACTAACTTGAAAACGCAAAAAACTATGGAAAACCCTTTAAATGAGCTTAAAACACTAAAAAACATTTCAAAAGTCTAAAAACAACATAAAAACTATAAAAAGACCCTTGAAATGAGTTTAAAACACTCAGAACCCCTTCAAAAGGCTAAAAACAACGTAAAAACAACTATAATGACTTGAAAACGTAAGAAACTTTGAAAAGACCCGTGAAATGAGAATGAAACGCCAAAAAACACTTCAAAAGGCTAAAAACAACATAAAAACAACTCTAATGACTTGAAAACGTAAGAAACTATGAAAAGACTCTTTAAATGAGCTTAATATAATGATTAACACTTCAAAAGGTTAAAAACAACTCTAATAATTTGAAAACATAATAAACTATGAAAAAACCCTTTAAATGAGCTTAAAACACTCAAAAACACTTCAAAAGGCTAAAAACAACAGAAAAACAATGACTTGAAATAGCATAAATCTTATGAAAACAGCCTTGAAATGAGCTTAAAACACTCAAAACAACTTTTAAAGGCGAAAAACACCATAAAACAAATCAAATGACTTGAAAACACAAGAATCTTTTAAAAAGTGCCTTGAAATTAGCTTAAAAGACTCAAAACAACTTATAAACGCTAAAAACACCATATAATAACTCAAATGACTTGAAAACGCAAGAATCTTTGAAAAAGAGCCTTGAAATAAGTCAAAAAACACTTCTAAAAGCTAAAAAATCATAAAAACAACTCAAATGACTTCAAAACGCAAGAATCATATGAAAAGAGCCTTTAAATGAGCTTAAAACACTCAAAAACACTTCAAAAGGCTAAAAACAACAGAAAAACAATGACTTGAAATAGCATAAATCTTATGAAAACAGCCTTGAAATGAGCTTAAAACACTCAAAACAACTTTTAAAGGCGAAAAACACCATAAAACAAATCAAATGACTTGAAAACACAAGAATCTTTTAAAAAGTGCCTTGAAATTAGCTTAAAAGACTCAAAACAACTTATAAACGCTAAAAACACCATATAATAACTCAAATGACTTGAAAACGCAAGAATCTTAAGAAAAGAGCCTTGAACTGAGCTTAAACCACTCAAAAACACTGCAAAAAGGCTTAAAAACAACTCAAATGACTTGAAAACACAAGAATCTTGTTAAAAGAGCCTTGAAATTAGCATAAAACACTCAAAAACAACTTGAAAATGCTAAAAACATAATAAAAACATCTCAAATGATTTGAAAACACAAAAATCTATGAAAAGAGCCTCGAAATTAGCTTAAAACACTCAAGACAACTTCAAAAGGCTAAAAATACCATAAAATAACTCAATTGACTTGAAAACGCAAGAATCTTATAAAAAGAGCCTTGAAATGATCTTAAAACACTCAAAAACACTTCTAAAGACTAAAAAATCATAAAAATTACTCAAATGAATTGAAAACGAAAGAATCTTTACAAAAGAGCCTTGAACTGAGCTTAAACCACTAAAAAACACTTCAAAAGGCTAAAAACAACTCAAATGACTTGAAAATACAAGAATCTTGTTAAAAGAGCCTTAAAATGAGCTTAAAACACTCAAAAACAACTTCAAAATGGTAAAAACACCATAAAATAACTCAAATGACTTGAAAACGCAAGAATCTTATAAAGAGAGCCTTGAAATGATCTTAAAACACTAAAAAACTCTTCAAAAGGCTAAAAAAATCATAAAAATAACTCAACTAACTTGAAAACACAAGAATCGTAAGAAAGGAGCCTTGAACTCAGCTTAAACGACTCAAAAACACTTCAAAAGGCTAAAAACAACTCGAATGACTTGAAAACACAAGATTCTTGTTAAAAGAGCCTTGAAATGAGCTTAAAACACTCAAAAACAACTTCCAAAGGCTCAAAACACCATAAAAAACAACTCAAATGACTTCAAAACACAAGAATCTATAAAAAGACCCTTGAAATGAGCTTAACACAATCAAAACAACTTTAGGAGGCTTAAAACACCATAAAAAAAACTCAAATGACTTGAAAACGCAATAATCTATGAAAAGACCATTGAAATGAGCTAAAAACACTTCAAAAGGCTAAAAAAACCAATGACTTAAAAATGCATGGATCTTATGAAAACAGCCTTGAAATGAGCTTAAAATAGTCAAAACAACTTCAAAATGCTAAAAACACCATAAAAAAAACTTAAATGACTTGCAAACGTAAGTAACAATCAAAAGACTCTTGAAATGATCTTAAACAGCTCAAACAGTGTATGAAAAAAGCATTGAAAAAAATCGCACGGAATTATTAATGAGAGCCTTGAAATGAGCTTAAAACACTCAAAAACAACTTGAAAATGCTAAAGACATAATAAAAACAACTCAAATGATTTGTAAACACAAGAATCTATGAAAAGAGCCTTGAAATTATCTTAAAACACTCAAAACAACTTTAAAAGGCTAAAAACACCAGAAACTAACTCAAATGACTTGAAAACGCAAGAATCTTATAGAAAGAGCCTTGAAATGATCTTAAAACACTCAAAAACACTTCTAAAGGCTAAAAATGATTAAAATTACTCAACTGACTTGAAAACACAAGAATCTTAAGGAAAAAACCTTGAACTGAGCTTAAACCACTCAAAAACACATCAAAAGGCTAAAAACAACATAAAAACAACTCAAACGACTTGAAAACAAAAGAATCTATAAAAAGACCCTTGAAATGAGCTTAAAACAATCAAAACAACTTTAGGAGGCTAAAAACACCATAAAAACAACACAAATGATCTGAAAACGCAATAATCTATGAAACGACCCTTGAAATGAGCTAAAAACACTTCAAAAGGCTAAAAAAACAAATGACTTAAAAATGCATGGATCTTATGAAAACAGCCTTGAAATGAGCTTAAAACACTCAAATCAACTTCAAAATGATAAAAACAACTTAAATGCCTTGCAAACGTAAGAAACTATCAAAAGACTCTTGAAATGATCTTAAACAGCTCAAAAACACTTCTAAAGGCTAAAAACACCATCAAAACAACTCAAATGAGTTGAAAACGCAACAATCTTATTAAAAGAGCCTTGAAATGAGCTTGAAACACTCAAAAACACTTCCAAAAGGCTAATAACATCATAAAAACAACTCAAATGACTCGAAAACGCAAGAAACTATAAAAAGAGCCTTCAAATGAGTTTAAAACACTGAAAACAATTTCAAAAGGCTAAAAACAATATAAAAACAACTCAAATCACTTGAAAACAAAAGAATCTTATTAAAAGAGCCTTGAAATGAGCTTAAAACACTCGAAAACACTTCCAAAAGGCTAAAAACAATATAAAAACAACTCAAATGACTTGAAAACGCAGAAATCCTACGAAAACAAACCTTGAAATGAGCGTAAAACACTCAAAACAACTTTAAAAGGCTAAAAACAGCATAAAAACAACTCAGATCACTTGAAAATACAAGAAACAAACTATCGAAAGACCCTTGAAATGATCTTAAACCACTCACAAACACTTCTAAAGGCTAAAAACACCAAAAAAAGAACTCAAATGACTTGAAAACATAAGAATCTATGAAAAGACTCTTGAAATGAGCGTAAAACACTCAAAATAATGTCAAAAGGCCAAAAACTCCGTAAAAAAACCCAAAAACTTGAAAACATAAGAAACTTATTAAAAGCTCCTTAAAATGAGCTTAATATACGAAAACAACAATTCAAAAGGCTAAAAACATCATAAACACAACTCTATTGACTTGAAAACATGAAAAACTATGAAAAGAGGCTTGGAATGAGTTTAAAACACACAAAAACACTTCAAAAGAGTAAAACACCACATAAAAAACTCAAATGACTTGAAAATATAAGAAACTACGAACAAAGCATTGAAATGAGCTTAAACCACTCAAAATCACTTTTAAAGGCTAAAAACAACATAAAAACATCTCAAATGACTTGAAAACGCAAGAATCGTAAAAAAAAAAAAGGTCTTGACATGAGCTTAAAACATTCAAATACAGTTCAAAATGATAAAAACACCATAAAAATAACTCAAATGACTTGAAAATTCAAGAATCTTATTAATAGAGCCTTGAAATGAACTTAAAATACTCAAAAATACTTCAATACGAAAAAAACACCATAAAATACTAAAATGTAGGCACTCGAAACATGGCTAAAATGTAGAAGATTGGGTTGGTTTTTCTGGCATTTTCTGGGGAAACGGCGAAAAATCGGAGATTATGAACAGTGCAACATTATGAACAACTCAAATGAGTGGAAAATGCAAGAAACTATCAATTGAGCTTAAAAGAGCCTTGAAATGAGCTTAAAACACTCGAAAACACTTCCAAAAGGCTAAAAGCACTATAAAAACAACTCAAATGACTTGAAAATGCAATAATCTTATGAAAAGAGCATTGAAATGAGCTTAAACCACTCAAAAACACTTCCAAAAGGCTAAAAACACCATAAAAACAACTCAAATGACTTGAAAATGTAAGAATCTATGAAAAAATCCTTGAAATGAACTTAAAACACTGAAAAACACTTCACAAGGTTAAAAACACTATAAAAACAACTCAAATGACTTGAAAACACAAGACTCTATGAAAAGACCCCTGAAATGAGCTTAAAACACTTCAAAAAACTTCAAAAGGCTAATAACACCATAAAAACAACTCAAATAACTTGAAAACACAAGATACTTCTGAAAAGTGCCTTAAAATGAGTTTAAAACACTCAAAAACAACTATAAAAGACAAAACAAATACCATAAAAACAACTCAAATGACTTCAAAATGCAAGAAACTATCAAATGACCCATTGAAGTGATCATAAACACTTAAAAACACTTCAAAATGCTAAAAACATCATAAAATCAAAGCATATTACTTGAAAACGAAAAAATATAATGAAAAAACCCATTAAATGACCTTAAACCACTTAAAATAATTTCAAAAGGCTAAAAACACCATAAAGACTACTCAAATGACTTGAAAACGCAAGAATCTTATGAAAAGACCATTTAAATGAGCTTAACACACTCAAAATAACTTTAAAAGGCTAAAAGCACTTTAAAAACAACTCAAACGACTTGAAACGCAAGAAACTATGAAAAAGAGCCTTGAAATAAGCTTAAAACACTCAAAACCACTTCAAAGGGCTAAAAACACCATGAAAACAACTCAAATGAATTGACTCAAAATAACTTCAAAAGGCTAAAAACACCATAAAAACAACTCAAATGACTTGAAAACACAAGAATCCTAGGAAAAGAGCCTTAAAATGATCTTAAAACACTAAAAAACACTTCTACAGGCTGAAAACACCATAGAAACAACTTAAATGACTTGAAAACACAAGAATCTTATGAAAAGGCCTTTAAATGCATTTAAAACATTGAAAACAACTTCAAAAGACTAAAACACCATAAAAAACAACTCAAATGACTTGAAAATGCAAGAATCTTATCAAAAGAGCCTTGAAATGAGGTTAAAACACTCAAAACAACTTCCAAACGCTAAAAACACCATAAAAACAACTCAAATAACTTGAAAACCCAATAATCTTAGGAAAAGAGCCTTGAAATGATCTTAAAACACTCAAAAACACTTATAAAGGCTAAAAATACCATAGAAACAACTCAAATGACTTGAAGATTCATGAATCTTATGAAAAGACGCTTTAAATGTGTTTAAAACAACTTCAAAAGGCTAAAAACACCATAAAAACCAACTCAAATGACTTGAAAATACAAGAATAGTTTGAAAAGACCCTTCAAATGATCTTAAAATACTCAAAAAAAAACTTCTAACGGCTATGGTGTTTCAAGGGTCTTTTCATAGTTTCTAGAATTTTTAAGTGTTTTTTGAGTATTTTTTTTATGGTGTTTTAATTGTTTTGAAGTGTTTTTGAGTGTCTTAAGATCATTTCAATGGTCTTTACATAGTTTCTAGTGTTTACACAGCGTTTTCACATCATTTAAGTTGGTTTTATGATGGTTTTAGCCTTTCGAAGTTGTTTTTTAGTGTTTTAAGCTTATTTCAAGGGGCTTTTCATAGTTTCTTGTGTTTTCAAGTCATTTAAGGCTCTTTTTATTGTGTTTTAAGCCTTTTGAAGTGATTTTGAATGTTTTAAACTCATATCAACAGTCATTTCATTGTTTCTTACGTTTTCAATTCATTTGAGTTGCTTTTACGCTGTTTTTAGCTTTTTGAAGTGTTTTTGAGTGTTTTAAGCTTTTTTTCAAGGGTCTTTTCATATTCTCTTGAGTTTTCATGTCATTTGAGGCTGTTGTTACTATGTTTTAAGCCTTTTGAAGTATTTTTGAGTGTTTTAAGCTCATTTCAATGGTCTTTTCATAGTTTCTTGTGTTTTCAAGTCATTTGAGTTGTTTTTATGTTGTTTTTAGCCTTTTGAAGTGTTTTTGAGTGTTTAATCTCATTTCAAGTGTCTTTTTCATAGTTTATTGTGTTTTCAAGTCATTTGAGGTTGTATTTTTTTGTGTTTATAGCCTTTTAAAGTTTTTTGAGTGTTTTATCTTCATTTCAAAGGTCTTTTCATAATTTCTAGCATTTTCAAGTCATTTGAGTTGTCTTTATGACTTTTTTTAGCCTTTTGAAGTGTTTTTGAGTGTTTTAATCTCATCGTAAGTGTCTTTTCACAGTTTCTTGTGTTTTCTAGTCATTTGAGGGTGTTTTATGGTGTTTTTAGCATTTTTGAAGTGTTCTTGAGTGTTTTATGCTTAGTTCAAGGGTCTTTTCATAGGTTGTATCATTTTCAAGTCATTTACGGTTGTTTCTATTGTAGTTTTAGCCTTCTGAAGTGTTTTTGAGTGTTTTAAGCTTATTCAAGGGTCTTTTTATAGTTTCTTGCGTATTAAAGACATTTGAGGTTGTTTTTATTGTGTTTTTAGCCTTCTGAAGTGTTTTTGAGTGTTTTAAGTTTATTTTAAGTGTTTTTTCATAGTTTATAGCTTTTTCAAGTCATTTGAGAATATTTTTGTTATGTTATTAGCCTTTTGAAGTTTTTTTGATTGTGTTAAACTAATTTCAAGGGTCTTTTCATAGTTTCTTGAGTTTTCAAGTCATTTGAGGTTGTATTTATTGTGTTTTTAAGCTGTTAAAGTTTTTTTGAGTGTTTTATGCTCATTCAAGGGTCTTTTCATAGTTTCTTTCATTTTCAAGTCATTTAAGGTTTTATTTATTGTGTTTTTAGGCTTTCATTGTTTTTTTGAGTGTTTTATGCTCATTCAAGGGTTTTTGCATAGTTTCTAGGAATTTCAAGTTATTTGAGTTGTTTTTATCTTGTTTAAGTCTTTTGAAGTGTTTTTAAGTGTTTTAATCTCATCGTAAGTATCTTTTCATAGTTTTTTTGCGTTTTCAAGTCCTTTGAGGTTGTTTTTTTTTTTTTGTGTTTTTAGCATTTTGAAGTGTTCTTGAGTGTTTTAAGCTCATTTCAAGGGTCTTTTCATAGGTTACAGCATTTTCAAGTCATTTACGGAGGTTTCTATTGTGTTTTTAGCCTTCTGAAATGTTTTTGAGTTTTTAAAGCTTATTCAAGGGTCTTTTCATAGTTTCTTGCATATTAAAGACATTTGAGGTTGGTTTATTGTGTTTTTAGCCTTCTAAATTGTTTTTGAATGTTTTGAGCTTATTTCAAGTGTCGTTTCATAGTTTATAGCGTTTTCAAGTCATTTAAGGTTATTTTTATTAGGTTATTAGCCTTCTGAGGTTTTTTTGAGTGTTTTAACCTCATTTCAAGCGTCTTTTCATAGTTTGCGTTTTCAAGTCATTTGAGGTTATATTTATTGTGTTTTTAGCCTTCTAAAGTTTTTTGAGTTTTTTATGCTCATTTCAAGGGTCTTTTCATAGTTTCTAGCATTTTCAAGTCATTTGAGTTGTTTTTATGGTGTTTTTAGCCTTTTGAAGTGGTTTTTGAGTGTTTGGAGCTCTTTATAATATATTTCACGATTCATCTCATTTGAGTAATCTTTGAATATTAATTGCTTTACACTCTTGTCTTTTAACAGTATTCAACAACTTTAGCACAATGAGCTTCAAAGATTCCTTTTTGTAGGCTCAAGGAATAAACCCATTACACACTTAGTCACTTGTGTCTCCCAACTGATATTATCTACCACCTTTTTCAAATTCCCATGCACTGTCACAACTATACCCCTAATCTTCGTTTGACTATCTTCATACCTTTGGCCGAACCATGTGCAACCACCCCTGTTGCACCCAGTCTTTTACACCTTAGTCTGCATATTATACTGTGAGACCTAATCTACACTAGTTCCTGCTGTAACCTCATCTGCACATAGGTCTGTTGCATATTGATGCATTCTGTGTTGGCCCTTGTTTGAAAGCCTAATTCTTCTTCTTGAAGCATTTACAGGTCTTTTATTGCCCATGCATGCCTTAACTGTTTAACCAAAATCCTCTGTAGTAGTCTGCATCTAGTGGCTCACACGATGCTCCTCATCTGTAACCGTCTGCTCACCAGCATCTAACCTAGACTACAATTACCTGCTTGATTTCTAGCCTAAGCAACCTAACAACATCATGGCTAATACTTCTCAGTTTTATTCCATCAATTTCTATACAAAATTGGGGGTTGCAGATTCCAATCAATCTCTCCCTAAATTTATGCTAACAAAAGTCCTAAGTAAAACAATAAGTTTATAGCTTTTCTAACTAAATAGTTGTGTTGCTTAGTAAACAAAAATTAACTAAAAGGAGCAATAGAGGTGTTTAACTAACCTTTGTTTCTCTATTTCTTTGTTGTGTTTTTTCTTGTGTTCTTCTTCTGATCGTCAGCTACACTTGGGAATCCTTTCTTCAGAATCTCTATGATATTGATGTCGTCTTCGTTCTTCATAAGATTGCTCCCCTATTTTCATTCTTCTTGTGCCTTTGAAGACTATCTTCCCTTTTCTACAGACTACTTCTCCCCCTGAGCTGTAGACTGCTTCTCGTCCTGAGTTACAGTCGTTTATTGCTCTGTTGTAGAGTGTTTCTCCCCCTTTTTTATCATCTAGGGTAGAGGGTAGAGCTTCAATGGCAGTACAGATGCTTTTGAGTTCAGAGAAGACCTTCTTCTGTACCACTTGAAGTTGTGTTTCCTACAGTCCTATCTTTGCATCGTTGTTACGAATGTGTTTAGTCGGTTGTTGTTGGATAGTCTGCATAATAGTGTGAAGTTTCCAAAGATTAGCCTTGTGTTGACCTCTGAGTTTGTTGAGATTGAATGAGATGATCCGATATTGTTGCAGATTCATAGCATTGGCACATTGTATTTTATCAATAACCCCTCAGTCAGAATGTTGAGTGAAGTGCAAAAGTCTTCAAAAGTTTTTCTTCTGATGTTTCATTCTTCATCTATGTCTTTGGAAATAGGATACAGAGTTTCAAGAAGTTCATGAAATACATCTCTAGTCCATGAATGTATGTCATAGATGTCTTGACCGATCCTTCAAAGTCTATAGCCCATGGTTGTTTCTGAAGAAGAAGATTGTATCCTTTCTGTTGGTTATGGTGGTTGAACGGAGATGGCCTGAATATCTTCATCAAATGCGTCCTTGAGTTTCTTGATTGCTGTTGGTGTCATCTAAACTAGTGTCATTTGAGTTACAGAGGGTCCACTTTGCATGGGTACTTGTACTTCGGATCATGGATTTGCTATTGTTTGAGCCAATCCTAATAAGAAAGTTGGCATAAACTAGATGTTTATTATGTTATGAGAATCATCTTGAGAAGGAGTGACTCTTGTTGTAGTTTGAACATCTATCGACTACATTCTTATTAGCTCTTCTGTATCCTTTGATGGGGTTACCTCAGCTGAACTGTGAGTTATTTGTGCCTCTGTTGCAGTTTGGTCCTCTTCTTGTGCCTCTTCAAATGCTTATGTTTGTTCCTCGACTATAGGTTGTTTGACTATAGTTGGTTCTATTGATTAAACCTCAACTGCTTGTCCCTTAGCTGCTTATCTTTCAACTACAAGGGCGATTACTACTTGGGTCTCTGCTACAAATTCTTTTGTTGCGTATCTCTCAGTTGAAGCTTCATTGATGATGGTTCTAATCCTTTGTCAGCTTCATGTCCTTCAGTAGATGACTTAACCTCTTCATCCTCTATAGGTTCTTCTGCTATAGATGCCTCAACTGCTTGTTCCTTAGCTGCTTGGTCCGCTATAGGGGATTCTACTGCATTGATCTCGGTTGCTATAGTCTACTCCTGTACTCCGTCTTTAGGAATCTGATCAATGATTACATCATCATCATCTATAGTGCCTGGCTGTGGCTGATCACTATCATCATTACCATCATTACCTAATGACTGATGTTCTCCCAAGTCAGGTCTTGAGAGATAGTCATATATCTCCTCGACTGTAGCTTAGACATGTTTAACCAAGAGTTTCTTGAGCTCAACCTCGATTACAGGTGTATTTACAAACTCAATAGGTTTTGAGTGTAGCATGTTTGAGGCTAGTGGTCTTCAAGGAGGAGTCCTTGAGTGTGCCTCGTTTGGTCTTGTCGACCTTCTAGCCATCTTCTTTTGAAGTTGAGCTAGTTGTTGGCCCTCTGCTTCTGTCATCCCATCAGTTGTTTGCTTTTTTCATAGTTTCTTATGTTTTCAAATTATTTGAGGAGCATAGGAGTTGTGGCAACAAACAACAAAGTTTTTGATTTTGTAACTCTGTAACCAGGAGCTATTGCTGGTTTAGTCCTTAGTAGTTTTTGTACATAGGTTTATTTCAATGTTAGAAGCATTTTAGCTATGGCTATTCAGGAACTGATTTAAATAACATTTTGGTGATAAATGAAAACTTTGACACTTGGCCAAAAAAATTCTTCTTATTTGTCGATTGTGAGTTTTCTATTATTTTTTGAAGTATTGGATAGTACACGGGACTCATGCCTGAAGGTATTTGTTTTCGACATGATAAATCAAGATGGAATCAAGATGCATACGAAATGACATCTTCAAGTTTGGCTTTGTTGGCGTGAAGAACAAAAAATCACATAAGGAATCAAGATAGAAGGAACCTTATGAGGAATTATGTTAGTTGCCCATGTAAAGGTTACCCTTTCAAGGTGGTCAAGGGTTTTTCCAAAGCTGTTGTCTTCTTGTTGTCATGCTCTTTTTGTGATTGTTTCTTCATGCTATCAGGCACTTTCAATGTCAACAACCCTTGATGCAATACCTGACACTCATGTGTACGCATGTGTATATAAAATCATACCTACTCTTTTGATGGATTTATGACTTGATGCCAGGATTATATGGTCCTAGAATATGGGTTTCCGATCCTTATGAAGGTTTAGAATCCTCTTCAAGCCATCTTCTTTTTGCAAGAGATAGGGATCGGTTATTATTACCATTTTAACTGGAATTGGTTATTACTATCATTTTAACTCTAGTCTTTTTTCTATGTTGGTCTAATGCTTTGAAGTTTGCCTCTACATCAGAAACATGGTCGTTCATTAGTGCCTACGGAATCCTCCTTCAGTCTTTTCGCTCAAATGAAATGCTGTGAGTTGGACTACTCCAGAACTGATCATCGTAAGCGCGAGCTTGTTTGTATATTATCCTTTGAGGCCTTTTATTATCATGTGCTTCTTTCTCCTAGATGCAGTATACGCCTAGGGAGATACGAAGCAACAAACCAAACTTTCTTGTTCCTAGAGTAGCTTTTTCTTGTGCCTTTAGACGATTTGATTTATAAATGGCTGTAACTTGTAACTTTCGATGTTATATAACTCAGTTGCATATTTTTTTGAGTTGTATCTTGCAGTTGTGTATGAAGTTGAACAATATATATAATGCTAAAAAATGAATGAAGTCACGAATAAACCCAGCTGAAATATACCTTACCTAGACATCTTGCAACCATATTCCCAACTATGACAAAATTGTTCATAACTTTCAAACACCGACAACTTGCAAAAAACTTATGCTTATATCCAACCAATACATCAATAATGGTGATGAGGTTACAGTTAACTAGCCTACTTAGGCATGCTTACATCAACAAAATTATCCATTTCATGTCCAATATTTTACAACTATAAGAGATTACATTTAACAATAGCTTGACAAATATTAATGGAAGACCCGATCATATAATGGAAAAATGCAATAGAAAATACATCGAAACAGCGAAAAATGCATCTACTTGGGCATGACTTCTGTAACTTGCTTGGGCATGGCTTCTGTAACTTGCTTGGCCAAAGCTTCCTCAACCTGTATTGAAAAAATAAAAGATCGTAATGAACATATAAAATAGTTCTTACCTTTCTTTCAGGACAAGTAGTTATATTATGTTTCTTGACACCACAATAACGACATGTTCTTTGTTTACTCAAGGATATACTTTCTTCTACACCTTCTTTGAATCTTCTTGCTATCTTTGGACGACCCTTAGTTTTCATCTGACCATGAGGATCTCTCACAACTAATTGAGATAAAGTCTCCATTATGAAGTATCTTGACAAGAATCTACATTGGATGAAGCTTTTATGCATCAATTAGCCATGTGCTCATTAGCGAAGCTGAAAGTATGAGATTATAATCAATAACCGACTATAGGGGGTGAATAGGTTGTTCTACTTAATTTTCAACAATTGAAAATCTTATGGACACCGAAAAAAATGATCTAATCAATCCAAACCTAATCTGATCTGCTCAGATGCTTATAAGCAAACAATGACCAAATTATCGCCTAATCAAGATTCTAAAAACTTAGTTCTAACTATCAGATGAACGATGGACCAAAAAGATAACTAATGTATAGAAATCCACCTCAATCAAGAAACGATGAACAATCGAGAGTTTTGATGACCTATCAACACTCTAACAAGCAGGATGCTGATTTCATACAGACGATCAGATCAACACCAATAGATCAGACAGAAAAGAAAGGAGAAAATCAAGAGCACATAATTTATAATGGTTTAGATTCAAATCAGTGTTAGCTAATTGATTTGAACTTAATCAACTCTTTATCTGGTTAGCAATGTGTTATACAAGAAGGGAATTCACTAGATCACTTCGCATCACACTATAACAAGCAGAGTTTTCAGGCTCATTTTTCAACCTTTACACACAATCAAATCTCACCAGATCTGATAACAATCAGATCCCTTCAGGATCCTTTAGTCATAATCAATCACAATTGATTCCACAAAACGAACTCACAGAATATAAAGACTTATAGCAACCTCCATCTTTAGCAAGATATTCTTGATGAACGATTCTTGAATAGATGTTGACAACTTTCTTGGAGTAGAGAGAGTGAATTTGAGAGTGCTTTGATTCTTATTTCAGTATTGTAGAAGTGTTGTTCGATTTGATTCTGATACCTCTTTCTTCGTAGACTTGAGCCTTATATAGGCAAGGCTGTGGATTGTTCTCCCATGAATCCCTAATTTTCTTTATAAAAGTCTAGCTAGTGTTTTGAGAAGTTTCTGACCAGTTATCTATAGAGTCTTCCTTCAACAGATATATGTCTCAACAGATATGGCATTGATCTTTTATCAACATCTTTGAACCAATCTGATAATGGATCTCACCAGAGACAAGACCGATATTCATAGATCATAAAAACAGTTGAGACAAACCATAGAACGTAGAAGACTTATCTCACCCAAACTAACTATTTCGTCCAGAGCTTCCCCTTTTGTGATTCAAACCATCTGACAGAATATCTATAGACTATCAAAATACTTTATTCCAAAATTTAGTGCTCCTTTGATTCATCAAATCTACTAATACACTTTTAGAAGCTATCAATAAACTCTTCTAATTTCTTCAAGTTGTATCCGAGTCATTTACCTCTTCTTTAATTTTGTCAAAGGTTTTCTTAAGGGACCAAAGCATGACATGTTTTTTGTTATTCACTAGACACTTTTCAAGTGAGGCTTCTGTCATCCTATATCGGAACTACATAATCCATCTTGAGAGGATACACCAGACTCGAAGAGTTGCAAAATCGTTTTTCGTAATGACATATAGGATGTGTTTACATAAAATTCCAAATGTCGAAATTCCCACGTGAGCATGTGATATATGTACATGTTGGATTAATGGACTCATATTATATGTACATGCATAATTCAACAATATGGATTAATTGTATGTTATGTGCTATCTTACGGTTTGGCCCAAATATTAGTGGTCTTACGGATATTAATATTAAGTGGGCTAATATGTAGTCTCATAAAGTATAGGGCCCAATTGTGTAGATACCTATGGGCTTGATCCTAATTGATGATGGGCTGATTAGGGTTAAGAACCACTATATATACGAAGGTTATGGTCCTCGGTTAAACATACGTTACATCTTTCTAGCATCCCATCACGAGAGAGAAACCCTAATGTGTGTATCAACTGGAAGATACCCTAACCCTAGGCGATCTCCATCCCAGATTAAAGGCTTGCTCTTATGGATTGAGGTACGTTTCCGCTTATGATTTGTTCTAAATAATTTCATATGAAGGTTACAGTTTCATGGGATTTATTCCAATAATTGGTATCAGAGCCTCCTTCATATTGGGTTATTTGAAAATTTTGATTTTTGGACAGAATGGACAACGCCGTCGGGAAGCGGAGCTCATAGTTTCCCTGTCTATGTCCATTGGCAGAATCTGCAACAATTAATCTATAGTACTTTAGTAGGTGATAGGGATGGCGAGTACTGCGCATCGATCCTGTTGGCATAGGATTATTTTGGTTAGCATAGATCTCTATCATCGTGCCTGACCTTGGCACCATCGATACAGACACATTGGGCTCCTTGCTGCTTATAGTTGCATTGGTTTTTCTGATTGTGTGGTTTGGTATATAAAGCTTATGATAATTGACACTAAAAGACCGGCCTGATTATAATATTAGCATTCTCCTCGACAGGCACATATGATGTATTGGTCACCACTACATGGGATTGTGGGTGTGTTGGTTAATATATGTTGTTTGGATTTAGTTATGAAAGATTCAGGAAGCATGTTTTGGGAGATATTTAATTGCTGCCATTTGGAAAAAATATTGAGATGAAATTCTATTGAGATAAGAATCAGATTCTATTCAGATTTGTTTCCATTTAAATTTTTAAATGATATAAAAATAAAATTATGATTCAAATTTATATATCATTTAAACATTTAAATGATATATATGTAAGATTTGGATTCAGATTCAATATTTGATAATAGTGTTATATATAATTTTTTTGTATGTATAATATTCTAGATTATTTAATTGAAACAATATGTTGTCAAAGTAGCCTCTTTTGTGTAAATTAAATAATCTAGAATATTAATATGTTTTGTGTGTGTTTGAATTCCATGCGTTTTGCAATCGGCCCAAAAGAAGGTTGTTATTTGGCCGGAATTAAAACATGCTTGTGGTAATAAATATATGACAATTATTATGTTTTCCATGTGAATGTTAAGTCGGTCCAAAAAAAGGCTTAATATTTGACAGGATTTTATTGTCAATATTTGATTACTACACCAAGAGTACCACTTACAAGTTGATTTTCTATCCAAAGACTAAAATCAATATTGTGCTAGGTATCTTGTGATGGGGATTTGTCAATTATTTGAATCTATAAATTAAATTTATATTTGTGAGCTTGTTATTTGATATTATCTTTTTGTTCTTTTTCAGTCAATATTTCTGCTACTACAATATCTGCAAACATTAACAGTATCCCTATGTCGTTAAGCACAAACTTTAAGGAATGGAAAGAGAACGTAATGATAGTTCTCGGTTGCATGGATCTAGACCTTGCACTTGGGATTGAGTAACTTGCTACTCTTAAGGATATATCTACCCCAGATGAAAAGAGGGAGATGGAGAAGTGGGAACGCTTAAATCTCATGAGTCTTATGATCATGAAATGTGTAATTTCAGAGTCATTCAGGGGCACTATGTCTGAAGAGGTTAATGCCAAATTGTTCCTTGCCAAACTTGAGAAACGTTTTGCAAAAAATGAAAAGGCTGAAACTAGTACTTTTTTGAGTAATCTTATTTCCATGAGGTATAAAGGCAAAGGGAACATAAGGGAGTACATTTTGAAAATGT
>LIEC01011333.1:1236-104161 GCA_001925005.1 Drosera capensis
AACAAGTGGTATCAGAGCCCATGGTTCGTTGGGCCGGGATGTTGGGCCAGGGATACGCAGATAAGGATCCCCTGGTGCGTTGCGTTGCTGGTCCGCTGAAAGCGCAGAGAGGGTTGATCAGGTGCGTAAGTGGCCCAATCCAAGTATGTGGGTGGGATTTGAGAAATCTCATGGATTCAGGCTCAAGGGGAGTTTGTGATGTGGATGGACTCACACATAAGGGGGAGATTGTTGAGGATATGTGTGAGCAGGATTACCCACATCGACCATGGAGAAACAGAAAGAGTAGAATATATATATGAGGAACCCATAACCCATCAGCTTAGGCTTTTGGGTTAGCAGCTGGGCCCAGTCCATATGTATATTCTACTCAGGTCCGGTTTGGACGTGGTTTCTCCCCTTGGGCTCTCCCCAGAATCCTAACAGGAGGCACTACCAGGAAAGAGTTTGGCTCTTAGCTCAGACGAGGACGAGTATTTTCCTGTCGATGATGAATTTCTCCTGAGCTCTCTTACTACACTCAGTATCGAGAATTGTGTGAATCTGAAAACATTGGATGGCAGTTGGCTACGAAGCTTGACGTCCCTCTACGAATTACTGATTTCGGGCTGCCGTAAGCTGGAGTCCCTACCAGAAGAAGGCCTGCGCAGCTCTCTCACGCTTAAAAAATTGTGCATCTACAGTTGTCCTATGCTGGAAACACTACCAGAAGAGGGGCTGCCTCGCTCCCTTGAGGTGCTGCGCTTATGTTGGAATCATCCAAAGCTGAGAGAACGATGTCGTAGGGACATAGGCCCAGACTGGCCTAAGATAGCCCATGTTCCAGAGATCAGGATACTCTGAAGGCACTCAAGCTTGAAATCTGGTAATAGATATTGCTCTGTTTTCTCAATGTTCAATTTTAGCAGTCTTTCTAATCTTTTTATGTTTCTCTTTCCCCCTCGCTCGTCAATTCTGTGCTACTTTCAATTCTGCGTTATCTTTTTATCATTGAACTACAGACCGACATTGGTCTTGGACTTGAGCTTCAAGTGTAGACTACAGTGCTATGTAGGATGTAAGTAATGGGAAAGGGAATATGATGTTAGCATTATATGTGATTAGGGATTAATGAATTGTGGAGATTAAATGATTTCAGAATTTCAAAAACAAAACCAGCTTAAAAAATCTTCATTGTTGAAAGTATCCTAACAACACATAATTTGTATGTTACTAGCAACAAACTCCTTTTTTTTTTTTTACTGTATATACTTGTTTGAGATGACTTATTCATTATTTCCTGTGGATAAATCTACAATAATTATGTCTTTGCTCGACCTACTGCCTGGTAATTTCCTATATGGTCAAGTATTTGGTATTTGAACCTATTGTAATTGGCATTATGATCAGCTATGTCTTGATTACAGATAAATGATCATGGCAACGATAAAGACTAATGTTTGGAAGGTAATCCAACCAGCTGCTAGTGTTTATCTCTCGTCTCTCAATTCACCTTTCCAAAGTTAAGGGCAACATTCGGGATGATTCTCTGTCCTGCGACTCCTGTCCGTCATTCAATCTCGCACCTGGCATGACTCTGGAAACGATCATGCAGTGTAAAGATTCTTATAAATAAAGCTGATGGAGCGATGAAGATGCTATTTCAGCGATTTAAGTTTTATGTCACTATGACCAATGAAGAAGTATGTAATATGTATACATGAGTCATTGTATGTGTATTGAAAGTTTTATATAAATCTTAGGGATGTAATGTAAGAATATCATTGTATGTATCTTAATTTGTAATAAGAAGTTTTTTGAGTGCCATATATGTAAAAATGAAACTGGAACAGAGGTGATTTTAGTGTTATGATACAATGAAGAGACAGGAAACATGTAACATATGTGGATACTGAATATGGAATCATGTCTATTTGCATCTTTCATGAGTAGAAGAAGAGCATGTGAGTCTGTTTATTGTGAGCTTTAGATTCCCAGATGTACTAAGCTGATGTGTTCTAATACGAGAATGATGTACTTATGATTTTGTGGGGTTTAGTGTGGCTGGTGCAGCAACGATCTTCTTTTCCTCTTATCGTATTTATGATGCTCCAATGTGCATCTGTTAATGTTGATTACTTATATCTGAATCATAATCTAAGGAGTCAGAAGTGAACTGCGATATTCTGGATGAATTGTGAATGTCGGTGCTATTCCATATGTTAGTGAAGTATGGATTAAGCTCGTCAGCTGACGAGGATGTTATTTGCGTCTAAGTCTTGTGTTATAATGTACTGTTGTATTTATGTGAGGGTTATTAGTATGTAATGTATGGATTCTTTGTGAGCATATCAGGAAACAAGGTAAGATTGTGTACATCCTGTCCCTCCCCATACCATGTTTGTGATGAGATAGCTAGATTGTTGTTCATTTATATGTAATGACAGTTCTCTATATTGTAATGCATGTATCTTATTTGTCTGACCGCTACAAACAGAGAAGCTTTGGGTTACTTTCGATAATTGCAAATGGTAATCAACAGGATCTCCAAGTATTTTTGTTTCTTTACACGAGAAAAACCCCTATGACAGACTCGTGAACTCGAATAACCGGCTTTATGATTCTCAGGTTTGGTAAGCACAAATATCCCCACTAAATCTGACTAGATTTAAGCATCAAAGTTTCTTCAGCTTCTTCATATAAAATTTTACGAAACCAGCAGACAAATCTCAGAAACAACAGCATTACTAGCAGTAAATGTGATTTCATGAGATCACTATTAAATCCACACCCTTGGCGAATTCCTGAAGGGCCGAAAAGGTTTCCATTGTCACACAGCTGCAGATCGCGTGGTGACTTACATGTTTGGAAGGTTACTCTTTTGAGAGAAATTGCATGCCTAAGCAAATAAATAGTGAATTCGACGACATGATCGCAAGAATGAACCATTTTTTGGTCAACATCTTCTGAATGATCCACCTACACCAGGTTAAGCAAGGGCTGTGAGCTCTCGAGTTTGACTACATAGATACAACACGGGGAAGGTCCCAAAATACTTACGAGATAGAGATGCTAACACAAGATGTTGCTAATATCACTCACCCGAAGGCTAAGCCGAGACAAGTTTTTGAGCAAAGAAACCATCCTGAAAACATGGAATCTCACACGAACTTCAAAATGCAAACTCAAATTCGTAACACTGCTGAATGTTGGTAAGTGATCGGGTAAGCACTGAAACGAATCGGCCTTTGAGGTCAAGGAGATCATATGCCCAACAACGGAATTTTCTTCCAAGCATTGGCGAAAAAGGAACTAGCCCCTCTTGGCGTCTATAGTAGCAATCCAATTGCGCAGCCCAGGAGCTCCAACAAAATCCCACGTCACATTACTATTTCTGAAGGCAAAGGAAGTGAGATTGATGTCGTCAAAAAGCCAATGAGATTTTTAAATAGGATAATGACAAGAAAAGAAGAACTCAAATAAAGAAAAGGAAAAAGTTATTCATCAAAGTTTCATTTATTCAATGAGCAGAGTTAGCCGAGGAAATATAGCTCGAAGACATAGAACAAAAATGCGTTCAGCTGCATCAAACTTTCGAAGGGCTAGATTTAATCGATCTATGGCTCAGCTCAACAGAAGAAAAAGATCTTTGTTTTCGACTCATCGAGATCAAAATTGTAACGCCCCGGCCAAACACTACCGGGTCGTTATCAAGAAACACTTTTCATGCTCAGGACTGACCCCACATAGTACTAGTCCTTTCAGTGTGCTTTGTCCTCACTTGCACACACCCTGAGAAACATTCCAGGACGTCACCCATCCCTGCATTACTCCACGTCAAGCACGCTTAACTGCGGAGTTCTAAAGTGATGGGCTACCGAAAAAGAAGGTGCACCTTGTTGGTATAGGTAGTACTATCAAACCATTTAAGTGGGTCCTTACATACACACCCCCACTTCAAGAACGCAACGACCTCGTTGCGACTTCAAGCATGATACACAAGCCCCAGAACCTTCCCCTGCTAGACGACTGACCCAGGACATCGAATCTACCACGCTGTCGCAGGGTTGCTCTGATATCACTATGCAACACCCCGGTCAATCCTCGCTACCGGGTCGTTATCAAGATCATGATCTTTGATGACGTAATGGATGTTCTATTGTTTGCTATTTGACTCGAGGATATCAAGTTATGATCTCATGGAATTGACTTTGGAGTTTCTAAATTTAGGAAGTAGTGGTTATATAAGAAGCCGTATTACTGGTGGATGGATAAGGATTGGTGGCCTATGCACTATTTCATGTAAATGATGTAGTGATAAGAAAAAGTTGTTCCATTTCCTGAACCTGAATTAAAAAGAAAAATCATATATTTGAAAATGGAATTTCAAACCTGAAAATGATGATTCTAAACCTGAAAGAAAGTATGCTTGACAATCTGTTGCTTTCAAATTTTTGCACTCAACAATTCAATCATTTGAACTAAGCAAACTATTGTTTTCAAGTGGCAATTTTTATTTCAATCTGATACGTGTACTCTTTTGAGCTATTTGTATTGGTTTTGAGTAAGTTGTAACGACTTTTCCAGCTCTTGTTTCTGGTATTTTATTCGAATTGAATTCCACCTTCCATAACAATGCAAAGAGAATGCAAGGTCTTGATTTCAGATTTGGATCCTTTATTTCATGAGCTCACGGTGTCTTGTATTCGTCTTCCTAAGGCTTAATTGCTACTTGCTCATAATCTTGTGATCGAATAATCCTCCTTGTTTTGATTTGATTAGTTTGCTTGAACGTCTTGAGGAGAAGCGTTTGTGTCTATGAATCTTGTTGGTTTTCAAGTATGTATTTCACGGCTTTTCTTGATTTCATCCTTCCTGATTGATCATGTTCTTATGTTGTATTTAACTCAATTGAGTTATATTCTTGAATCTGGATTGAGTAATCAATATCATTGTTTCTCTACGCTTTGCTGCTTGAGAGGAACAACTCCAAGACCTGATTAAGTTTTAAAAATTTGCACAAAGACATAAGTGTCAAGTGTGTTCTCTCAGGATTCCGCTTTCTTTTTGCTTGGGATACTTGAGTTCCCTTTGGTTTCTATTATGTTGGTTTCAACCATTGCACTAAAAACCTCGCTTCTGAAACTCATTATCTTTTTCTTATTTTGATGGTTGTATTCGTATGGGGGTTTTGATGTTGTTGTCTAAACTCATACGTGAAGTAATCGTTTATTGGTTGGACTTCATTATATCCATGTTATCATGATAGTCCTTTTGAGTCGTGGCTCTGACAATTGCTTCTGTAGTTCACAGGTCTATATTCACATGCGTTGCTTCTTTTGTTAAATCTCCAAACTAGCTCTGTGACCTGGTTTTCATGACTTACCTCAAGCTCGGAATTAATTCACTTGCTGGCTATTTTCTATCCATTTAATCATCATGGACTCAGAGTTGCTGTCATGATGGTTGTTCTGGTGGTCTGCTAGCCTTGAAAGTTATTTGTTGGTTCACAAAGCTGGTTTCACTTTCTTTTTAATCTCAAATGATATTACTGGGACTCAATGATTTGAAGAAGTACATAAGCCTTGTTCTTATGATACAATTATACTTGTTTTGACTTAAATGAAAGGTGATTCTGGCAATCTTGAAAGATAGAAAAAGTAAACATGTTTCGTTTCTTATGTCTTCAATTTTCTCGTGATGTTTTTATACTTTATTAATTCAATATTGTTGGATTGATCTTGTAAGAAGATTGAGAAAAGTTTTTTTTAACCATTAGGAAATTTAGGATACTTCATGGATCGACTACAGGGTTGTTTGTTGTGGAACTTAGCTGCTTCTTTAACGGATAATCTGTATGACGATATTGGGTATGAGGAGCGTTAGATCAGAAATGGTGTGTAGGTGAGATTCCAGTACAAACTGGGTTGAGATGGGAGAGCATCTTTCTGGTGTTGCATATGCTGAAATTGGATCATATCCACATCCCTTAGTTGTCTACTTTTAGAGTTTCAATTTAGTGGAGTAACATTTATTTCAATAAATGCCTCTGCTATCTTTCTAGCAGCAGTTTTCTATGCTTAGATGCATATTTTTCATGGAATCATGCTACGATAGTGTTGGGTATTGGGCTCCCTTTTTTATGTGGAGAAAGACCCAAATTGTAGGTCCACTTGATGCCTCACTTGTCTAAGTAGAAAGGCTTTTGGAAAAGACGAGATCAAACGGATTAGGTTACAAAATACATAGCAGTGAGAGAAGGAAGAGCTAGAGAAGCCACATTTTTCACTCAAACACAAAAGCTGCCACCATAAAGTCGTGACTACAAATTCATCCACCGTTGGATCGGGCTGAAAATTTATCAGCAGATTCTGGACATCCATTTCTCCATTCTGAATGGTTGGATCAGCAAGACGAGAAAAAGAAAAAATGCATTTAGGAAAGTACTTACTTGATCTGTTGCTTATAGTGCTTGTGACTATTGCGCTCATCGATGGGATGATTAGTATCATGACCGTGTTTATCCTGATGAAGTAGATTTGGTGGCAAGATATATTATGATGCTAGTTATTCTTGTGTTAGGTCCTGTATGTCTGATCTTATGCCTTGATGGGTAGAGTTATATTTGTAAGATGATGTTCAAGTGATCTTGTGTTTCCCTTCCGTTGTTCGCTTCACTTGCTCGAGGTCATTGGATTCTATTGGGTTGAATTCGATTTTGATGCTGAGCCTTTGCAATCGGATATTGACTTTCTCCTTGTTTCATTTCTATGATCGTTGATTTCCTTCCATTTTTCTTTTGCTTCAATTGTTCGAGTCCTTGTTCTTGACAAGTTTGTTGCTAGACTCTGCTCAGTTTCGAATTTTACTTACACACCTGCAAGTCAAGCCTCTTTGTTTTTATCTTAATCATCGTGGTCCTCGTAAATTGCTACCATGATGACTGTCCTTGATAGGTTGGAGTCTACTAATCTTTAGAAGATGTTGTCCTCGTTGGCTTTCTAGAGTTACTTCTATTTGTTTCTACAAAGCTTCTAAGGCTGAAGTTTCAAGTTCTCTTGAATGAATTAAGCTATCAAGGTGTTTTTCTTTTTAATTCATAACTTGTACAGCTTTGCTTTTGGTCTGGGAGGCATTATTATATTCTTAGGTCTTTCTCCATAACCTTTACTTAAGTCAAGTTTCGAGGACGAAACTTCTTGAAAGGAGGAAGAGATGTAATATTCTGAAAATTTTGAAAAATAATTAAATATTTATTTTGATATTATTGGATTTTTTTTTAAACGGTTTGATTGGTTGGAAAATCTCGTGAAGAACTCAACTGCTTTCGTAAATATCTCAAACTACTCAAACCATGTTAATTATAGAAATCGGAGATATTCACGCAACACACATACCCCTCTCTTCCTCTTCGCTTCCCTCCGCCCTCGCCGTCGCATCTCCTCCATTGCACTGTTGCCTTCGTTGTCCACCCTCTCAAGAGAATGAGTCTTAACTCGTCTCGTGCATCGTCCTCCAAGTCGAAACGCAGCCGCGACTGCAACTCCTCCGCCTCGAACGCTTCGAATATGGGGAAAAAAAGAGCGCCGATTCAGAAAACTCTTGGCGGCGTCAATTCGCCGCCTCATCTTCGCGGCCCTCATCGTTCCTCAAAGCTCCGTTCTCTGATTTCGGAAGTTATATGATTGAGAAATTGTATGTCACACATGTTATGTGCTACTCTCGCAGCCAAGGTATAGCCATGTGCGACAGATAAATCTTGAATTCGGGCAGGATGTCGAGGATAAACATCTTGAACTGATTAAAAGCAAGGTAAAAATCTGTTCCATCACATTACAATTTTTTTTATGCTTCAAATAAAATCAGGATTTTTTTTTTAGTGGCATCGGCATATTGAAGAGATACTTCATTTGATTAGAAATATGCATGCTTCTTCCTTAAAATTTGTGTTTCATCGCCACATGCTGATGATTCAAAAGTTTGCAGCAATTCTGTGTACATGAAGTTAGACCTTGAGTTCTTAATGTAGTGTAAGGGTCTGAAGCAAGATGTGTAGATCGGATGCCAAAGCTGGGTTAATGTTCAAGGAACAAAAAGAAAAAAAAGAGAGAGAAAAGAGAAAGATCAAAAGAAAGACAAAACTAGTGGGCAGTATGCATGAGTAGAACTTTCGCAGAGTATAATCAGCATTATTGTCTGATCAAAGTAGGACGCACTTCACACATCGACTTCATCTCGTGGAGATATCTATAAATTTGTCTCTTCCACAGTTTTTCAGAGTTGTGATATGAGATCTAGGTAGCCACTTCTGTTACCAGGATTATTGTTGCTATTCCTTCTTGGACGACACTATATATTTTGCAGTTAATCAGTGTTTAGCCAAGGCAATATCACATATTCTTTATAATACACTGAAGGGAGTGCAGTGCCCAAGTTATTGGATGGTGCAGAGTGAAGTGTTCCCACTCAAGTTAAGCAGCAGAATGGATTGCGCGTTGGATTTTGTGACTCTCTGGTTTTAGTCATGATCAGATAACACACATCGTTATCCTGAATTGAATTAAATGTTTGGGTGTGCGTGACTTGATTTGGTGTAACTGTTTGATCACATACTTGAATATTAAATAAAATAATAAATCTTGATGTGCTTGACTGTCTTGTATGTTGAATTGCATGCCTAAGTGGGTAACGATGCAATCTGTAGAATATTATACATTATAATAAATTTCCGAATTTCTGAATAATGCTTGCTCTTGATGTGGGGTATCTCGTGCTAATTATTAATTTTGTAACGAACTGTTAATTCTGGTGAACTTTATAAAATGTTACAAAATTACCTGACCCCGATTGTTTATAATGGAATTATTTCCATTATCCTCGAGTAAAATTTAATGTGACAAATGAGAATATAAATATCGTGACAGTCACCTGCTGTACATGGAAATTAATGAAATTAATTTCATTATACATGTTTGAAAATCTTGAAATATACATGCCGTGAAAATTAATGTAATTAATTTCATGATATATGCTTGAAATCTTGAGAATCTTGAAAATCTTGACATACATGGAATTAATGTGATTAATTTCATGTTACCCGTCTGAGAATCCTGAAAACCTGAGCATGAAGAAATTATTTTAAATGACAATGACTGAGAGAGTTACGGGTCATGAATTAACTAGGGAGGGAGAGAAACCCCCTTCGTGTGCACGCAGCGGCATCACAACAAGTGATGGCCGTGCTTGGTTATCATTAACTGTTCTGGGTCGCCTGCAACGATCATCTTGCTTGTTTAATTGTTTCTAGTACGGTTGTATTAGGGAATAATTGGTGATTCTTGCTGTAACTATTCCCATGTCATTAATCCTGTAAAAGTGGACGATGCACGAGATGAGTTAAGACTCATTCTCTTGAGAGTGTGGACAACGAAGGCAACAGTGGATTTGGAGGAGATGCGACGGCGAGGGCGGAGGGAAGTGGAGAGGAAGATAGGGGTATGTGTGTTACGTGAATGTCTCTGATTTCTATAATTAACGTGGTTTGAGCAATTTGAGATATTTATGAAAGAAGTTCAGATCTTCACGGGATTCTCCAACCAATCAAACCGTGTAAAAAAAAATATCCCATCATATCAAAATAAATATTTATTTATTTTCCAAAATTTTCAGGATATTACAGAAATATGCAAAAGAGAGATTTTCTCCGTTTCTGAATCACTCGAATAAATGCAATGATTCGAGAAAAGTATTTATACTATAACTATAGTAAATATATACACGAGCCGTACAATAACCAGTTGATTCTTAATCGTAAAATACTTGCACAAATAAAACATAGGAAGTTCCTTGATCCTGGGGCAGAAGGAGATCCCTAGAGACTTAAGAGCGTGCATCGAGTTAAGGGTCTAACTTCTTGGGAAATTTGCTAGACGATTGAGTAAAATTTTGAATCTTTATAATAAAAAAAAACATTGTAATATTATATAATACGGATAGGAATAAAAAAAAACTACAGCAAATAATCTAATATCATTCACCTTTATCTTTCTTTCATTTGATGCCTTTAATATTAATGGATAAAATGATAATATTGATACCAAAATATATCCTCTCTCATCCACTTTCCCGCTCACAAGCACACATAAGAATTTATTAATGATTTTTCTCTTCCAAACTCACCAACATAAAGGATAGAAAATAATGATTTTCTCTTCTTTTCTTTTCTCTCGTATCCTAACACTTTCGTTAGTTTTTTTCTCTACTCTCTCATATCCTAGCACTTTCTTTTATTTTATTTTCTCTACAAATTAACAAGTAAAGCGTAAATAAAATAAATTGATTGAACACAATTTTAAGAAATTGGGTCAAATTTGGTGTAAATGATACTCTTTGTCTCTTTGAGTGTGTAAGTGAGAGAAAACAAGTGAAAAACATAAAATAATATATGATGATTTGATATAAAATAAATAATAAACATAATTGAATAAATTTAACTCAATAAGTTTCGTTTATAATAAAATTTTATTTTTTGAGACTAATAAATTTAAAAAATTATTTTATTTTTTAAAAACGAAAAACATACTTAATAAAAATATAATAATTTCTCATAAATATCATTTTAAAAACTTATTTTCAAACATTCAATTTAATTCCCCGGATACCACCCATCCCTACGAGCCCCCACCGTCCCTCTTCTCCTCTCCTCCTTCTTTTCCCTCGCTTTCCCCAACTCCTCCCTCAACTCCCTCCCTTTCTCCTCCGCCTCCGCTCTCCCAATCATTGGCCTCTCTAACTGTTCCAGCGCGCTCCTGTACCTTAGCTCGAGATCCACGATCCGATTCGAGAGCTTCTTGTTGGATTAAGCTAGGGATTGCTTGCGTGAAAAGAGGACTTGTTAGATGTGGTTGAAATCAGATGAGGTCTGGGATGCATTTGGTCGTGGTATCGGAGAGGACGCTGGCGAATTGGGGATTGTCGGCGACGACAGAGAGTGATCGATGGTGCTCATCTCGATCGTCGGCGACGGAGATCGACAATGAGGGAGCATCGACGGTGTCAGAGATGGGGTGGTTATTGGTGGTGGTGAGTCAACAGTGGGGAGGAATAGTTATTTTTGTGATGTTTGATTGGTGTGGATGTAACAGTTGTTTCGGTCGAATTCCGAGAGATATATTATTTGTTACGTCGGATTTCGAATGACATATTAGTTTCACTCGGACATATTATTTGTTTCGGACGGATTCCGAAGATGTACTACCTTGATCCGATCTTATTCCGACTGACGTACCACTTGTTTCGGACGAATTCCGAGGGACGTACCACTTGTTCCGGCCAGATTACAATTGACGTATTACCTTTTTCAAAGACATATTATTCTTATAGACGTACTACTTGTGGTGGGGTGGGGTGGAGGTTGATGTTACCTTATGAGAATTTATGAAAATTAGTGATATCTTTTTAAAATAAAATCTTTCGAATAATACTTTCCAGATATTTTCCCATAAAAATAAATTTTTTTTTTTTAAGAATTCTTCATAGATATCCTTATGGAGTTTTAATTACATAAAAATACCTCATTCTAATTTTATTTCCACCCAGTATCTCATAATCAATTAAAAGATCATTTACCCAAAAATACAATATTACATTTAATATTCAATTTCCTAAAATTGATTATCTTTAAATCCATGACGATGAACGACACGACGAACTAAGCATTTCCTCTTCTTCTCCACCTATCTCCCAAGCCCCATCTCCTCTTTTGAATCAAAAAAGCAATAGCATAAGGATCATCATTATCCTGAGCGTCAATCCTCCTTATTTCTCAATGATCTAATTTCGTCGTAAGTGAGTTCTTTAATGATTTGTGTTTGATGAGAGGAGATTATTGTATCTATTGATTTAGTTTAATGGGATGTTTATTTGATGCATTTGAAGTGGGGGATGATCTTGATTTATTTGGGAATTATGAGAATAGTTTTGTTGATGAAAGGGGGTGCGGAACTCAAATTTTCATAAATTATGTTGTCTACAATAAATTATAAATTTATTTTGGATTCATTGATGCCTATTACAATTATTGGATTATAATTTGGAGTTGTAGATCTAGAGATATTAATCAAAGTATGCTAAAACGACATCTTGTAAAAACTGATTAATGGGTCAAATTTGAGGATTAATCTGGGATTACATGCTGATATTTAGAATCGATCCTTATATCATTGGAAAGCTCTTTTAAGTCTAGTTGTTAGGAAATTTTACGAATCTTGATTTGGTGTAGTATGGAAGGAGTTATGAAATGATTTGTAAATAAATGTCAACTATTCAGGTTTAATAAAAAAAACAAATTCAACTAATTAATTGCTATTATACTTGGTGATTCATGATGATAAATTTATATGGACATCAAACTTATTAAGTGAAGGTTGTGGAGAATTTAATTGAATAATTTTTGGAGTTGTGGAGGTGAAGTTATGAATTTTAATGTATTGAATCCGATATCTCTGTTTTCCATTTGTCAATTATTATTCTATTATTACATGCATTGGTAGATGTTTTTATTCTATTTTTTGTTGTAGATGTATCACAATACATGTATCATTAGAAGCAGTGCATCCTCCATACTCTCAAATTGAGTGATGTTTACTCGCATAAAAAAATATTGCACCAAAATACTCACTGTCCTTTTTTCTTTTTTTTGTTTTGAAAGAAACTGCACACTTGATGCTCTCATACAATCTTGAGTATCCAGAAAGTTTTCGTTAACAGAGAGCATTCATAAAAATTACAATCACTACGCAGAGAGTAAACTAATTATAAATAATAAAAATTATCTAAAATTTTATTTTATTCTTCTAATAATTAGAAGATGATATCTTTTTCTCTTTTTTTATGAACTAGTTCTTCTTCTTTTTTTCTTTTTTTGAGAAAAAAGACACCGCCTCCCTGATTTGCCCTTACTCGAAAAGCCCACCTCCCAAACCCTAACTTTGTATCTTCCCAATCACCACCATTCGGTCTCCTCACGCAAACAATCCATCCAACCCCTGCTCCACCACTTTCATAGACAGACAATCGTACTTCTTTTGATTTCAACAAACAATCGTACTTCTTTTGATCTGCGATGCTACACCGTCTCTTCCTTGAATGTTCACTTATCTCAATGAAATCAACTGATTTGCTATTAGAGTTATTCCAAATATCATCACATTCATAAATCACATAGAACGTAGGTGATCCTCTAGATATAGGACAGAGAAGAGAGAACAGATAGATGTATTTTTCATCACATATTACATCGGCCACAAAATAAATTATCCATAACTAAACTCTCGATAATCTATCGTCACCTGATATGTGGACGGACATCAAAAATTAATAAATCACAACATTTTCAAACATATGGAAGTAGATATGGGAACATTTTTAATCATGAGTACCCATGGTGGAAAGAGTCATAATAATTGCATCAAACATTTTAAATTTGGGATATGAGGGTTAAAATAACATCAAACAAACATCTCAGTCCTCACAAAAATAAAATATAATTGCCATAGATATGAAATTTAAAATTTTACAAAAATGATTTTTAAAAAGATTATGAGAGTGCTGCACTTTTTCCCTTTTAAATTACCTCAATACCACTTAAACCAATATCTATCAAAGAGACCTATCCCTAACACCGCCTCGTTTCCCACGTAACTCGGGCCTCGTTTTTTTGATCATTGACGGCATCAATCACCACCGACGACCTCTCCATCACCTTTCCTTCCACCTTCTCACCTTTCCTTTTCATCAAATTCAACTCTGACAATGACGATTGCCACCATCGGATCACGATCACGAAGGGAGATTATATGTCCATGTCAACGACGGTGATGATTCTCGCCGCTTTCGATGTGGAGGCGGCGGAGATGTGATAAGCAACATGGTGGGTGGGATTCGATGGTTGAGTTGAGGGTGAGTGGGGATTCGCTGGTGAATTATCATGTTGAAAAGTAATAACTTGCGTCTATCCAAAACATAATGAAGAACATATTCTCTCCAGAATTTACTACATCCGTGCAAAACATGTGCGTGCCTAATAAAAGACATATCTTTTACATAATTTAATATGTCTAATGAAATACATAATATTTACAATATTTACATAACCTAATATGTCTATGCAAAACGCTGATATCGCTACTGAAAATACATCATTTATATGTTCTAGTGTGCCTCTACTAGTATGGCTTCTGAATGGTACTATTCATACGCCAGTCCGATGCTAGTATGCTTGTCGGATATTATAATACGTCTATTAGTACACCTAGTAGTATGTTACTACTCCGCGTGCCAAATACTAATACATCTTACTAGTAGCCTGCCAAATATTAATATGCCTAGTATGTCTACTAATACACCAAACGCCTATTAGTATGCGTCAAATACTATTACGATAAGTGATAATTTGTGAGAATAAATTTTAAAAATGGTATATCGAAGAAATAGAAATTCTCATGTGATACGTCCTTAAAAATTAGTCTCCAAAGAATATTATCACAATTATCTAGAATTTTTAACTCCAACTACAAATATCAATCTAAGTCACACTAAACACATGAAAAAGAAAATAGCCCTATGAATCACAATAGTTCCAAAAACTCTTCATATACTATGTCAAATATATAATCGATGATTAATGAAATTAATTCAATAAATAAACAATAGAAACATGAAAAACAAGTATGTAAAGAGAATTACAAATTTCCTATTTATCAAGATCAACAACACTCAGACTCATTAATTCTCCCAGAAAACTATTACATCAAAAATATGATAAATATCTAATCCAAAACATATTCATTAGTAATAATCACTATATTTATGCTTTGCTTGTGAGTTTGAAGAGAAAAAAAGAGAAGAAGAAGAAGAAGAAGAGAAGTGATAGATTATGAAAGAAAAAAAGAGAATAAAAAGTTGGCATTTTTCTTTCATGCTTGTGAATTTCAGAAAGAAAATGATCGATATAATTTCCTTTGGTATGCTTGTGAATAGAAAAATAAAAAAGAGAATGTATTACTCATTTCATCCCATATTATACGTAGTATTGTCAATCATTTTGTATTATTCAACACGTATTTTGATAAGTTTTGTTTGTCGTCTCAATAATACAAGAAATTTATGTCACTAGCATCAGGTTAAAATACATCTTATATTATAATTAGTCTTTCTTGATAATTTTCCAAAAAGGGACATTTAATTTAATTTGATCGTCAGTGACGAAAGTCAAACTTTACTTCAACAAATATGTTTTTTAAACTGTCATTTATAATTTAAGATGGGGGAGTGTTTGATATTTAGTATCTTTACCTTGTAATTGTTGAATGTATTTAATATAGTGCATGAGTAGTCGGGAGGGTAATAACGGAAGTGTAAGAATTCTTCTTTAATCCATCTTTCTTTCTCTCCAAATCTTCTCATCGAATAATTAGGGAGAAAAATGAAGTTTATTTTCTTTTTCTTCTCTCCTCTAAAAACTCACAAAAAATGTATTTAAGAAAGAAACTGATCAACTTTTTTTTTCTTGCTTCTTCACTAGCTGGATGTTACAACACATACGGATGATTTTAAATCGATCTGGTATACATTAATCATCAAAATCATCCAATGAAAAGGAAAAAAGAAAAAAAGCAAATCACCTCAACCTAGGCTGTAAATGAAACGAAATCAACCTGTTTAGCTCGATTTAATAAAAACTCAAATCGAATATCGTTTATTAAACTCATAAGCCAAGTTTTGTGAAATTAGTTGAGTCGTGCTTGAGTCATCCATAGCTCGACTTGATAGGCTTACGAGCTAACTCATTTATAAACACTTGATACGACGAGACGACTCGATTAAAAGTTTATTTATGGTTCGAGTGTATATATGTGCTTTATATTTAATTTCCATAATCATATACACAATATATTTAACTATATTTTGTATAAAATTTATTTTATAAAAAAATTCTAGTTATGATTTTAATAATAATTTTTTTAAAATTCAATTATATTATAATTTGTTCATAAAAAGTTCGACTCGAACTCGATTAGACTCAAATAAATAAATCAAATATAAATATTATTATTTATAAAATAAATCTTATAAACTTTACTCAATTAAATTCAAATCAAAATTAAATCAAAATTTAAATTTATTATTTATTATTTATCGAACCCAACCAAACCCAAAATATATTTAATTCGACTGGACTCATTTACATGAGCCCACCACCCCACAACCCCACACGATCAGATGTCTCATAACACTTCTAGAAAATCGCGTTGCTTCTTGTTGTATCTTGTCCGCCAAGCCACAAACCTAAACTTACTCTCCTCTCCCTCTCTCACATTCTCCGCTTTTCACATCGCCGCCTTCGACACACATTCTCCAATCTCCGATCTCTTGTGTTACCGTCGCCGACAATGACCGCATCGTCGTTCTTTGATAGAGCGTCGAGCGCTCTCCGGCGGTATCCATTCGCTTCGAAACTCCTCCTCGTCGTCACCCTAAGGTAACGGATTCGTAATTCCTCTTTTCGTTCGTCGCTTTGTGATTGTGTTTTGACTGTGATATTGTGTTTGTTTGTTGTGATCGGATCCGTGGTTATGTGATCGTGTGGTGACTAGTGAGCGTGTTTGATGGTGCTGTGGTGAATGGAGTGTTTTGGATTTTGAAATGTTCGTGATGAGATCGATGTTGGAGGAGTTTTCGTTGTGGATTGTTGTGTGTTTGGCGGTGGGCGGAAGGATGAGCAATTAGATTTGTGGAGGTTTCGGATGTGCTCTGGTTTTGGATTCGTAGTCGCGGAGGAGAAGAAGGCATGTGATGGATTGTTGAAGAATCGATAACATATATTCCATGGAGCTAAAATTGCTAGGATGATCTCAACATGAAGTCGAACAGGAATGCGTATGCTTTCGAGCAAATATGAGTGATCATGAATCAGAAACTTATGGTCCCAATCAGAAACTGTTCACGTTTCAGCTCTTAGATTGCTCAAATTGATCATTCGCATCAGATTCATTATCATGCTATTTTATTTTTACTTACTCAAACATATTCGTTAAACTTGTATTGAATCTCTATTTATCACATTCGGAATCAGAACCTTTATTTTAACAATTCAAGTAACAAAAAATAATTATTATGATGATAATGGAAGAAATAAAATGGGGACATGAAGGAGAAACTTGGAAATGATAAGTTACTATATTTTATAGAGATGATGACCAAGTCTATAATATTTTCAATAAAGCTTCAGGTTGATGGAATAATGAGTTTCTGTTTGTGCTGGGATCTGGTTAGATGATTTGGTTGTGCCTCAGGCCATTTATGTGATAGTATCATTTGCTCGACTTCATTTATGCTCTGCTTTGTTTTTACTGACTTGAATGCTTTTGTCGCAGTGGCGGCGGCGGAGGCCTTTTGGCGCTTTCTGATGCAAAGCCACCGGAAGCCGTTAAGTTTCTTGCTTCCTCCGAAGCTGAGAACAGGAAAAAGAGAGTGGTGGTACTTGGAACTGGTTGGGCCGGAACCAGCTTCTTGAAGAACTTGAAAAATTCCTCTTATGATGTTAAGGTGATATCACCTCGTAACTACTTCGCGTTCACTCCTCTACTGCCAAGCGTTACATGTGGTACAGTTGAAGCTCGCAGCATTGTCGAACCAATTCGCAGGATTGTCAAGATGGTAAACTAAGCATACCAATTGGAACCGCTATAAATCCATCAATATGGTTTTGAACATCATTAGAAAACTCGCCCGCTGCTGATTTTAGTTTGTTCTCCATATTACAAAATATTGACATAAATTTTAGTTGAATAGTCTTGGAAGTTCTTATTCAATTATTTGAATAACTTCTCTGACAAATAATTTATGTCATTTTTTGACAGAAAAATGTGGATATTAGCTTCTGGGAAGCTGAATGCCTCAGCATCGATCCCGTGAACAAGAAAGTATACTGTCAATCTAGTCAAGACACAAACTTGAATGGGAAAGAAGAGTTTTCTGTAGAATATGACTATCTTGTCATCGCTGTCGGTGCACGTTCTAATACATTCAACATCCCTGGTGTAGTGGAGCATGCTCATTTTTTGAAGGTAACTTGTTATCGATATCTTTGCCTGATGCTTTTTCTTTTTCTTTTTTTCTTTTTCAGTAAGAATGTTGCATCGAAGTACTATAAAACTTTCTGTTCTACGATTTAGTACATGATAGGTGATCATTAGATCAGCTCATCGCAGTGCATTGATTTTCCTCAAGATATCCATCTTTGCAGGAAGTTGAGGATGCACAGAGAATCCGCAGGACTGTTATTGATTGCTTTGAAAGGGCGGACCTGCCTACTCTTAGTGATGAAGAGAGGAAGAGAATTCTTCATTTTGTGATTGTTGGTGGAGGCCCTACTGGTGTGGAATTTGCTGCTGAGCTTCATGATCATGTTAACGAAGATTTGGTGAAATTATATCCCAAAGCTGAAGGGCTTGTGAAGATTACACTTCTAGAGGCAACTGATCATATCTTGAATATGTAGGGATATCTTCCTCGGAAATTATATACCTTTATATCTCATTTAGCAGAATTATTTCACAGAAGTTGCTACATGCTTTAATGAGGGATATCAAAGTCTTTTACATCTGTTGATTGATGTATGCCTGCCATCGAATGTGAATGATGCCAGTATGTTCGGGGTGTCAATGTGAAGTGCCGTCTTTACTCTTTAGCTTTAGGTTACGCCTGAATATTTGTTTTTGATACTGTGGTTGCAGGTTTGACAAAAGAATCACTGTTTTTGCTGAAGAAAAGTTCCAGAGAGATGGCATAGTTCTTAAAACTGGATCGATGGTCACAAAAGTAACTGAAACAGAAATCTCTACAAAAGGGATCAAGAGCGGAGAAGTCACTTCTGTGCCATATGGAATGGTCGTGTGGTCAACTGGCATTGGAACCCGTCCACTTATAGCGGATTTCATGAAAAAAATCGGCCAGGTACTTCTCCACTGGGGTAGCTCTCGACCTTTGTTCTCTTGAAGTCAGTAGAGCTGTTATCAGCTGTATCTACATTCATTTGTCCCAATCGAATCATCAGTATTTCAAGGCTTGCATTTTCCTTTGCAGGGCAACAGGCGTGTCTTAGCAACTGATGAGTGGCTAAGGGTAGATGGGACTAACAACGTATATGCTCTTGGTGATTGTGCCTCGATAAATCAGCGTAAAGTCATGGTATGTATATCCTGTCTGGTGACACCATACTTGTTTGATCTCCCATTTACCATTTTTTTTTTCCCAAATGCAATCTCATTTTGTTTGCGAACACCCTTTTGTCACAAAATTAAGGAAAGATGAAAAACGTGAGAAAACTCTGTTTCCCTCTGTGGAATATCTTATGAAGGATATCAAGAGCTCCTAATAACATTTACTTCCGTGCAAATTGAAATGTGCTGCTTCTGAAGGTTCTTGTCTCAACCATTAATAGTTTATTATATTAATCCAATCGATTTTAAGGTAACTTCTTTGTGTGTGTAGATCATTTTTAGGAGAGAGAAACTTTTTTATTAATTCCGTTGTTTAATTTACTAAACTAGTGTTTTTTTAGCAGCTGGCTCTTGACGGTGCACCTCCCCTTGTCATTTTTCCATTTCTTGTCTTGATTTAAATTATTGTTCAGGAGGATATTGCAGCCATATTCAAGAAAGCTGACAAGGATGGATCTGGAACCCTCACTGTTAAGGAAATGCAAGAAGCCGTTGGTGACATTGTGGAGAGATATCCTCAAGTGGAGCTCTATTTGAAGAATAAGCAAATGAAGAGTATTGCTGATCTCCTGGTAAACACTAAAGGGGACAAAGCAAAGGAATCTATAGAGTTAAATATAGAAGATTTTAAAGCGGCACTTTCCGAAGTGGATTCTCAGATGAAGTTTCTTCCAGCAACAGCTCAGGTACAGAGTAAAGCAATTGTTCAACTTAGATGATCTTAGAATCTTCATTTTTCTTTTTTCTTTTTTCTCAGGTTGCTGCTCAGCAAGGGACATATCTAGCCGACTGTTTCAACCGTATGGAAGAATGTGAAAAGAATCCAGAAGGGCCACCTAGGTTCAGAGGAGAAGGCCGCCACAGGTTCCATCCCTTCAGGTATACATATATAACATTTTTAGCTATGGAAACAGCAGAAATGGTACATGTTACTGAACATCTCTGCTGAACTTTAATTTCCAAATGCTAAACTTTCAGTTAGTCCTCATAAATTTCATTGTGCTGATATAGGCAAAGTTGGGATGTGTCATGACAGTCATGCGTATCAGTACTTCGCATAAACAATAACAAGTAATAACAGTAGTAATTAAAACAGCTAAGTTCCCTTCTGGTGATCTGCAAAGAAATTCAGTAGCTTTCTTTGCCTTTCCTTTGAACGCCCTCCGCATGTTCAAGTAGGTAACCCAGCTAGTATACATACCGCAGATGTATCAGGATAAAAATGCTAGCGAAGAGTTAATCCAAACGAACACTGGACTCTCTACTTAGTTCAGAACATGACGTTCGCAATGTACAAGGCACGATAACGTTACACCGCCATCTCTCAGGCGACTTGTTTTAGTCTTATGCGGTGTCTTTTTCCCCCTTACAGGTACAAGCATCTTGGGCAATTCGCTCCACTTGGAGGAGAGCAAACAGCAGCTCAGCTTCCCGGAGATTGGGTATCAATTGGTCACAGTACACAGTGGCTTTGGTATTCTGTCTATGCAAGGTAAACAAACAACTAAATAGTGATCAAACTTCTAAGAACGCCTTTGTCTTTTCAAATGAAAACTCATCCTGCACTGTCAAAGTTCATTTTCTAATAAAAGCTTTTGATTTTTGTTAAAAACCCAGCAAACAAGTCAGCTGGCGCACCAGGGCACTCGTGGTATCGGACTGGATTAGGCGTTTTGTTTTCGGAAGGGATTCCAGTCGCATATAATGCAGAAAACAGCTTGCTAGTTCATTCTACCGTCAGCAAAATTCAGGATGAACCCCTACGTAATAAGTATATCGCCATCTGACATGGCAAATTTTGATGTTACGCAGTTGATTCTTTATAGCTGATACATCGATACCTCGAAGAACCTCGTCACTTGTGGTTTGCTAAAATTTTGCAGCTCGGTTGATGACATAATCCATGGACGACTCGCCATTGATCTCTAGGCGCTCACATTCTGGTCCCTGCAGTTGATGCATTGTCACGTTATTCATTGGCAAGCATTGATCCATTCTCTTCATTGCGAATCTATATGATATGCTACTTTTTCCTTCGATTTAACTCTTGACATAGTGAGAAGTTCTTTTGTCCAACTGTTAGATGGGCATGTATAACATGTGATTTCAATTTGCTTCAATGGATAATCATGAAAAAATCAAAGCGAGATGAACAAATTCAGACCAATAATTTTTCAGGAGTTGCACGTGAGAATATTCCTTTTAGTGACGTCTTGTACTTTCATGTTCTTGCACTTCTACAAATTTTAGACAATAATCTTTTATGAATATACTTTAGTGCATTCTTCATCCGGCTGTTTATGATGTTGATAGTCGTCGTATAAACCTCTTGTAGTAGCAAGAGATTTCTTTCTCTTTTTTTTATAAGTACATAGAAAGTGTCAAACTTCATACTTCCCCGTTCAATACTTATTGAAATATTTTAATCCGACATATAAATTTATATAAGTGTTGAATTTATGTGAATTTTGATAAATAAAAAATATTCTTTTTGTGATTGTGGGGTTATAGCACTGGTGAAAATGAGATTTTAAAAGAGAAAAGGTCTCAAATTCTTTTAGACCGATCAAATAAACAAACGTTGCGATCAAATCGTTAAAATAAATAAAAAGGCCATCATGGACCAAGATCCAAACGGATCAATCTTGTTGGGAGGTACTGCCCAAGGAAAGAAAAAGGTGACTTCCGGATCAAGGAGACGGAGGAATACTATTAGCTAGTTTATGATTAGGGAAAAGGGTTATTTATTGTTGAACAATCACGTCTTGATAATCAGCTCAAATAAGTCTCAAATTTCAAGGGCTTGTTTCTCCTTTTAATGATTCTGCGTAGCGACTTGAATTCTTGAATGAATAATGTAACAAAGAAGATCAGTTTGAGCAAGTAATCACTTTTGTACAAATTATGTAGAGCATGATTTTCTCTTCTCTAAAATTCAATTCAACTCGATCTAGCTAGCTATGTCATTCCATATCCACTGGGATGTGAAAATTCCCTATAGATTTGAGAAAAATACAAGAAAAAGATGGTGGCGTGACTTCCTTAAATTTGATATTTCGCTGCATGACAAAGTCAAGGTTGTCTGGGTATTGAATATTGTAAAAGAGGAAGTTAATGTAGATAAATTCATCAACAAGATCGTCTAGATTTAGAATACCAAACAGAGATGAAAAACAATCATATGCGTATCTTAATCGTCATTATACATAATAAAAATTAACCTTGAAGAATACGTAATTGGATTGATTAGATCCATTAAACTAGATCACGAAAAAACAACGTTAACCGGCTTCATTTCTCTAATTCCCTTAACGACTGGTGTAGATGAGTCATCATGTGTAGCATACTTAGGGTTAAGAAAGATGACCTACTAGATATATATGTGTGTGTAGTAATTATTGGGACGTACGGGTCAATAAATATCTATCCAACCCACACTACCTAACTCCATATTAGAATAAAATAAGAACACATCGTCTTATTTTATTAGATCAACTAATTAATTCGACAATAGTTAATATAACCCATATACGGGGATTTAGAGATTCAATCTAACACTGTCCCACTTGGGTTTATTAATTATCAAAATTAAAATAAAACAATTTGAATTTTCATAAGAATATGAAATCCGGGCTAATAAATGATTTCGAAAGTTTATCGCGGAAAAAAAAGAAAATCATTGGTTTAGACATGTTTTTCTAAATCAATTCGGTCTCATAGAACCTCAAGTTCAGGATCATGACACAGGTCACACGATTAAAGTCTTTTATTTAACAGGTATTATTGATAATTTTCAAAATTGTCAATCAAGTAGTTATTCGAGCACAGAATTCCAAGAATTGTCCTATATAGTTGATGACTACCATAGAGTACATTATTATGTTCAAGATTTTGATTTGTGTTTGTTCCTCAGGAATTAGATGGCTTATAATAACTTGAGTACGTTGCGTACCTTAAATCATCGAGAATCAACACAGCATAACACAGAAAATCATGCGTGTTTAATTTACATAGTCCAAGGCATGCAGATTACATGCAAAAATTTTATTAAATATCATGAATATTTTTAAAACCAATTATAAAACATTTCAGGATATTATTTTATAAATCTTCAAGTACTTATAAACAATTATATTTTAAAAATATAGGCAACTAATATCGTCGTCATCTAAGCTCTACCCTAACATGATTTTAAAACATTTTAGCACAACAAGGTCGCACAATTATAAAATATTCAAAATTTTCATGCAGAAAAAATTTTAGATACCACATTATAAAGAGAAGTTCATTTAGATATTTTTAATTAATTTTTTCTAATAATAATCTGGAAAATAATAACTTTTGATATTGATTTTTGCAATGTTTTCAAGGATATAAAGAGTTCCAGCAAAATAGCCTATGAACCATTGTTTTGGAGAGATGACTTTCCAAAATTGTAGTCTCTTTCATTTTTTCTACTTATACTGGTTAAATTTTGGGATGCGACCATCATAACAATGAATATAATCCAGATCTCTCTTTGTGAACAATGATTTAATAAGGATAAGACCTACGTTAGTCTTATTTTCATACAAACAACAAAAAAAATTTGTTTCATGTCATTCTAACATTCCATAACAAGATCGCACCAATTTATTTTTTTCGTTTCTTAAATTTTGCAATGTTTCTCTCCATATATTATTTAATATATAATTTGAGAAGTTTCGTTATTCATTTAAAGTTTCTCTCCATATATTATTTAATATATAATTTGAGAAATTTCGTTATTCATTTAAATGATACGGTTTAAATTTTTTATTGGTCTACAGTTATAGTACGTAACGTTTAACAAAATTAATGTTCACAATATTTTCTCAAAAAATAATATTTGATCATTGAATAATATTAATCAAATTTTATATCATCATATATATTCGATCAAAATAATTTAATTTTTTTTTAAACGAAGAGAAAATGATATTTTGATCTGCGACCCTTGCAGCCTCCAAAAGAGACCATGTTAATTTCCTGGCTAGATGATAGAAACAAGCTAACATGTTGACTAAATAGTCATTAATAATTAAAGCTGTACTTTGGATCCATACATAACAGAACTTGACTCTCAGGTCAGACTTCGTATTTCAAAGCCATCAGGGTTGACTTCAAACTCGTGCTAGCTCCACGTTGGTTGTCATAAAGATATGAAAGTAAAATCAAATATAATAATCGAGATATATTGTCAAATAAAAAATAAAAAAATATACAATTACGTATGATTAACGAAAAGAGTCGGCGAGCAAGATGCAAGATTTTATTGTAAGAGTGATCAGTTATCAACACGAATTAGAAAACATTCTCTAACTTCCGAATATCCCACCGTATGGATTCAATCATTATCGCAAGCTGAGAATTGACACTCCCACTACCACATTATTGAGTATAGGAGTAGATTTCGTGATTAGTACATGGTTTTTCAATCATTTAGTTACTCCAAATACGCTCAAGTACTCTTCACGTTCTTGACAAGTAATTAGCACGATTATCACGACAATTATGATGATGTATTATCATCAAGGAGGTTTATCTCCATGATAAACAACGTTTCCACTAATCATATTATCATAAATTCGACACAATTAAAGATATTGAGAAAAAATCTTTACCCTTACACAATCCAAGTTGTGTTCTCTTTGTTTTTATATTGGTGACTTGTAACAAGTAGTCTCATGTTTCAAGTTGACACATGAAATGGCCTTTAACAAAAATTGACACATGAAATAAGATTCACTGATTTGTTTGATAAATGACATCTACCTGGGAAAAAATTGTTTTAAAATTTAGATAATTATGTTAACTAAAAGTATTTTTATTTGTTTCAATAATTATGCTTAAACATATTTTTTTATAAAATTATTATGAAATATTAATAATTTATTATATTATATATTTTAATTAATATACATTACGGGATAATAAGACGTTATATGATATGAAAAAGAAACTTCGTATTCATACATATAAAAATTAATTAAAAAATATGATATGAAAATTATGAGACAAAGGTGTAAAAAAAAAAAAACAAGAGACATTTACAATCTTATCTAAGCCGTGCCACCGTGAGATTGTTCAAGGGATCACTCAGGAAGGAGATGAAGGGCAACTGAACCCTTGCGGATTGTTAGGCTTGACCTTTTCAAAGGGTCGTTTTTGTTTCTCACTTTCCCCGCATTTTTACCGGTCCAATTGGGCCCACCACTGTTGTGTTGCTGTGGGCAAGGACACAAAAGTGTCGAAGCCTAGATAATCCCAACTTGGTTTCATTTCATATGGTTATTTGAACTAGTTTATTACAGCACAAAAGTTGGAGGCATGCAAGTCGAAGTCATGTTGAGATATGAAGACAAAATCTACCAATTCGTAAAATGTGGGCACATAGAGATAGCATATGGTAAGTGTATATTTAGCCTCTCTCTCTCTTCTTCTTTTTTTTTTTTTTTTTTTTTTTTTTTTTTTTTTTTTTTTTTTTTTTTTTTTTACAGAGGGTATTATCTTTTGGGTCTAGGATGTGTATACTTTGGACTTGTTTTGACCTGACTTCTTAAACTTGAGAAAAAATGAGTTTTTGTTAACTCCACTAATCAGTATCTGTTAGCTCTACTGATATGAGTAGAGTACTTGATGATGAGGGAGTCGTGATCTTTTGACTCTGCGGAGTCTTTGTTGTCTGTTGTGATCTAAGTTATAAAGTCATTCAACAATCAAAGTATAAAAACAAAGTAAAAATATAAATTCTCGAGGATTTATAGTGGTTTTGACAATAAAATCAAATTAATCTTTAAAACATATACGTCCACTCGTTTCTCAACCCAAAGATATATTTCACTACATGTTAGGCCTTTTTTTCATTCACCTTTAACCTTTTTATAGAATACATAAGTGATGCAATATATAACACGGGGCACCTTTTTTGGATCAATCAGCCTTAATAGACCCTTTTTTCTAATGTTTGTGAACCTCTGATATTCTGATGGAGCATTGTCTTTCAAATGTTTGAATTTCTTTCACTGCAAAATTCGCAGTTTAGAGTTTTCATTTAGTTGAATAAAGCATCTTTAAGTTTTTCTATCATTCTATATTTATAGATAATATTTATTTAGAAACCGTTGTCAGTTTTTTGAAATAATCTCATCCATTGATTTGATTTGAATCAAAAATCTGTACAAAAATTATCTCTCAATGCTATTTAAAAAACATTTGAGATAAATCAATCGTACGATTCTATCATTGTGCATAGAAGTTTTTCATTTATTGTGCTGCGGTACTCTGATTTCATTTAAAAAACTTTTACTGTTTTGATAATATTTTCAGAGTTGTTTTGCTTATCTCTAGTTTCTAGTTGGGTCTAGCAGACTCCAACGATCGACAAATGTTATCACTAGTTGTTCAATGTTATTTTCTTTGTGTCTATTGTACATAAGACTATAGTTTAAAGATAACGTAGTAAAATTGGGATTGAGAAAAAAAAAAACACAGTAAGAAGCGATCAATATGAGATGATATAATTATAAGGTTCATTTTATCAACTTGGTTCATAATTATAATCCCTAACATGCTTGTGTTGGTGCCGCCATTGAATACAAAAGTTTGGATTCATGTATGTACGATCTCAAAACCTTAGCCGACGCTTTATATCGTAAGTCACGTTACATGGTAGACTTCAAATAAACTTTACAACTCAAATCAACCAATCAAACCCAAACGAATCTAGACCGTAGATCTTACTAATCAACGGTTTTTTATTCATGGATTTCAATATTATCCAAGATCGGATTAACTATGGATTAGGCTGGAATGTGAAAAGCTGAGTCACTTGCAAGCCTGGTCGGTGCACAAAAAGCATAGGCGACGCGGTTTCCCGTGAATAAAAATAAATGCGATGCGAGAAAAATGGAAATTTCGGATATTGTTTATTGACAAGTGATGGTGATTATGGTCTGACGTGGATATTGCTTGATTATTTTGTGGATAATTACATTACATTACATGTGAGACTGTGACCGTGGCTTTCTAGATGGAAGAACACAGAAATATGGAACTTTGCCTTTTGTACATGAAACTTTGACCCGCACGTAACCCTTATGTAAATCTCATACCAGCGATCATGGACGGTTGATTGTTTGATTATCGATGATCAAGAATTGATGTAAGGTCGTATACATTCGGATTAACCTATTTATTTAACAACGTTGATTCTAGCATGCCCCTATTGCTTACGAAATTGATAACAACATTTAACAACGTTGATTCTTCTTAAGCAAGGCCAGTTAATATAGGTTGGGAAATATTTGTTGTGCTTTGATCGCACCTACGTGCGAGTTTAAGCGAATGGTAGGTTTGGATGATAGAGGTTCAATTCTCACAATGAAGATCTTATTCTTATCTATCGCGTAACTTTTGTGGTCAAATTTAATCACATAATTCATAGATCACTACTAATTCGATGCTCAAATTAATAATAAGTATAGTTTATATATCTAGAAGATTGAAAAAACGGTTTCGTCTTATAATGGATTTGTGTATATTTCAAAAGCCTTATTATTTTTTATTGTACGTCATACATAGGTGTTTTATTAGTTTTTTTGCTCTCTCAGAAAATTAAATATGTATTGAATTTTTATTCATTTATCTAGCTATGATGGTAATGGCTGACATAGATTCTTTACCCTATGGGTTTCTTGTCCAATATTCCTTGCAGTGTGGAGCATCATAAAATCAAACTACTTGCTCCAATAAATATAGGAGTACTATATAACATTACTTCATCTTTTTTGTTTCTAATTGCATTTAATATATACAAAGAGTTTGTTGCAGACCAGTAACAATTCCTTGCAAGTTAGACGTGTTCATGACATTATAGGTACATGCATAGTAACTGCAACTCATACATAGTAATTTTGATCTCGGACATATTTTTAATGAGGTAATTAGGAGACCAACGCGCATGTAAATAAGGTAGGTTTGAAAGCATGTAATTTGTTGCGTCCGTCATAATAGATTTTCGTTTGGTGTTTAAATATATGTACTAAGTTCTAATGTTGAAGCAACAATATCAACTGGCATCTCGATTGGCTTTTTTCATTGTAATGATAGCCAGTGAACTTACCAAATACTCCTTTCATCCCACAAAAAGTAAGACGTTATATCATTATTGTATTATTCAATATGTATTTTGATGAGTTTTGTTATTCGTTTTTAGCGACATAAGAAAATTACGTTATTGACTCCAGATTAGTGTACATAATTTAAAATTTTATTACTGTTTCACAATAATTTTACGTCAAATAATATTTGATCGTCTCGCGAACGATTAATTTTATCGCTGACCTAACCCAACGTTACGTTTTTTATGGAACAAGTTAATAATAAATTTGATCAAACTGAAGAAATTTTAACAAGTTACAGTGACTTTTTGGTCAGAGCGATCATGGATATAAGTCAGGTATCCCGAAAAAATCATCATATGATTCACTGAATAGCTCATAAACCGAGAGATCGGGTATTTTACTCCATATGTTGAACATAGAATAAAGTTGACCTTTTATGACAAGCATGGTGCAACCATTTTTGTATGCATTGAACAAGATAAACCCATAACCATATCCAAAAAACATTCATGTTGATGTATAATTCTCCCAACCATAGATAGCACTATAAATTAATGAATATCTATTAAGACTGGTCTAATTTTCCAGCCTAATTAAGGACCAAAGGAGTCAAGGTTTGGATTAAATAGACGTCGGCTAAGAACATAAGAAGCATCATCATGTAAGATCATCGGATTCATACAACTTATAAACGTTGTTGACTAAGAAACAATGTCATTACGATCCATCCATCCATCCAATACAGAAGTGTGATACGTGCTGTACCGGACATGATTCAACACGCATATTGAACTAATCCATTGCTCAACCAAATATATAATGAGGGATCTTTTAACATATAACAAAGATGCATGAACTCTGACGTAGAGTGTTGCACAACAAAATCAATTGAAATAATGACAAGCACGATATAAATCAAAGTTCACCTGCACAAAAATTTCATACAATTGTTGTGTTTAACTTGGACGGAAAAAGTAGTAAAATATCTCCATTGTTTTGTAATTACAAATTTCTTGATTGATGCCAATTATTTTGATTAGTGCATCTTGTAGTCATATACATTGGGGAAGTAATTTAAATTAACCTCATAACCATGATTTCACCCAATACTGATAATCTCGTAATTTATCTGCTTCTTAAGTAAAGATTAGATAATGTTCAATTGCCGGAATTAATTACGTTTAAATGCTGACAGGAATCTGACGTGTTTTCAAAATTTTGGTTTGATTATGTTTTCTTTAATTTCTTACCGTCGATGCTTCTTTGGTGTTTTTCCCATCCAAATCCTACGGTTAGGGTCATCCCAAAAGTTTCCGTTACCTGTACGGATTTTCTTTGAATTTCCATGTCAACGTTTTTCCACTACAAATTTAAAAAAAAGGACCTGCTCTTTTTCTTCTTTTTATGATAACATTTTTTTATAAAATAAATTTGACAACTCAAATTTTTTTTTATGTTAAATATTTATTTCATTGATAGAACAAATTACAGATTTAAACAAAGACATCACCCATCCGCGCTACAATTGAGGCGACGACATCTTTTTGGGTGGCAAACCCGATTCGGATGAAAGACAATTGCTGGTTAGGGGCAGGTGCATTTGCGTTGGTTATCTTTGAGATGCGGTTCAGCAGGGTTACGGCGTCTTTGACAAGGACGTCAAAAGTGTCGGTAACGAATGAGATGAAAGTGTGCTCGTTGGAAAGACAATCTTCCTCGTGTTTTTTGACCTTACCGACCGCTGCGTCCTCAGCGGCCTTCCCGCCACTGGGATGTGCTATAGGGGAGATACATGTAACATCCACACAACTGTGCCGACCTTGCTCCCAATTGAAAAGTAGCACATCAGCCGGACGGAGACGACCCCCTTCAGATAAGAATGTAACTTCTGCTTCCTTGGACGACTGGATGCCGACTTTCTGACAAATGTCGTATAGGACATCTCGGAGAGTGTCGTGACGATTCTTTACCCCGGGGGAGTTGGCACAGCGTGGTCCCCGTAAACGTCAAGGGTGTGTTGGCGGTAGCAAGGGCAAACTGAGTTCTCCGCGAAGAGTGGGACCATCGGGCGGTATTTCAAGACAGCTCTGTACTCGACCGGGCGCATCTTCAGGCCCAAGCCCGAGATGGGGGCAGCGAGGAGAAAGTCCTTTGCGTGCTTCGCTTTGGAGCTAACGATGACAAGCCGGTCTCGAGTTGACAGAGGCCGAGTAAGGATCCCATCAGTGACTTTGTTGTAATACATTTCTGCCAAAATGTTTTGGGGTTGTTTGGGGATAGAGTGTATGTCAACAAAGAAAATCGATGAGGGTGCAACACGAAAACTTTCCAGGAGGTCATCCATCCTAGTACTATTCTCGTCCAAGCACGCTTAACTACGGAGTTCTGATGGGATTCGATGCATTAGTGTTGGTATGATCGCACCCAAAAAAATAAATTAAAAAAAAACATCCAAAACTAAAAAGTTAATTCCCCGACCAAATATTGATGTCACCGTAGTGATAAGGCACCGAATTACTCCCCGTATCATATATTTGGATACTCTCCCTCTAATTAGTTTGTTTATGATCTTTACTCTCACATAGAAGTGTGATTTAACTTCAAAAATCCACCAATTAAAAAAAATCTAAAAAATATTTTTTTTTTGTTTTAAATTAAATGAAATGTTTTTTTATCAATCTCAAAATAAATAAAATATTTTTATTTTTAAAATTGTTTTATCATAAAAAAAAATATCAAATTAATCTTATATGTTACCGTATACCGATGAACTCTTCTTATAACTTTTAATAAATTTTATTATCATAAAAAAAAATATTTATTTTACATCAAAATTCTTAAAAATTTAACACTCGCATAAATTTCCGTTGTGATTTAAAATATTTTGATTAATTTAAAATCGGAAAAGAATACAATTAAATTCCTCGTAATACAAATACAGACAGCTCACAAATGAGAACCCAAATCCGCAGCAAACGCGCAGTTCACACTACACCCAAAGCACCCAAAAAACCAAAAACAAAGAAAAAGCCCCCAAAACACAAAAAAACCTTCTATAAAAATCAACCATTGTCCACTCTTCTTCCCCTGCTACAAGCTCTTCATCTTCCCTCTTTCACCACAGTTCTCTCTCCACACAATTTCTTTCACTAGATCACCATTTTTTTTCTCTCTCTACATCGCCGGAAAACCCAAGATGCCGGCCGCCGGAATCGCGCCCTCCGCCGGGGGAAAAGAGTACCCCGGCGAACTCACACTCTTTGTGACCGTTACTTGTGTCGTCGCCGCCATGGGTGGTCTCATCTTCGGTTACGATCTCGGAATCTCAGGTAACGAAACGATCCGAAATTTTCAGATGGAAGAACAACCCATTTTGAGGTTTTGTTGTTTTGAGATCATGATGATTTGGGCAAATGGGTTTCGGTTTTGTTTTCTTGTTTCCCCTGTTCTTGTTGGGGAAAATAAGTGCCCAAATTCCCAATTCTTTATCTTGATCTGTTTTTCCTTGATGGGTTTTGGGCGAAATCGATTACCCATATTTTACTTTTCGCTGATTGGATTCAGGTTTGTCAAGATGGGTCGGTTGGTAGTAAACAATCCTTCATCAGTAATCACGTCTCTATGTGCTGCAACGAACTGAACTAACATTACTAGACACTTGATAGGATTATTTAGATGTTTGCGTTTGGGTCTAATGAATTCGATTTTCTATGTTTTCTTTCTTAGGTGGTGTGACGTCGATGTCAACGTTCCTGAAGAAATTCTTCCCGTCAGTGTACCAGAAACAAGAAGCCGACACGTCCACTAACCAATACTGCAAATTCGACAGCCAAAGCCTCACAGTGTTCACATCATCTCTCTACCTGGCAGCCCTGTTGTCGTCTATGGTCGCATCGACGGTTACTCGGAAATTTGGCCGGAAACTGTCGATGTTGTTCGGCGGTATATTGTTCTTTGCTGGTGCACTGATCAATGCTTTTGCGAAGGATATTGCTATGTTGATTGTTGGGAGGATTCTGCTTGGGTTTGGTGTTGGGTTCGCTAATCAGGTAATTTGAGGGATAGATCTGTTGGGTTTTTTGGTGTTTGTTTCGTTTAAACTGGTGTCTGAATTTGCTGGTTATCATAATTAACCACAAACCAAGACAACAACATGTGGGAAAAAAAAAAAAAAAAACAATTAGAATTTTTAGTGAATGACGGTGAACAAAATCCCCAAATTCGGACTTTACCTATGGAGTTTTTAACATTAAATTTACATATATAGCCACGTCCGCCGAGTATAGGGAGATGGATTATCTAACTCGATTTCGGATTAGTCCGATAATATAATCTTAGAGACTTGATAGATGAAGAATATTTGAATAGTAAAAACATATCTTATGTCCATTTATTTTCATCTACGTATGTTTTTGTCTTTTTAGGACCTTTTGCTCTGCTACTGATTTTCTGTGCACTGTTCTCTGTGAGTTTGCTGTGATTGTCACAATCGGGTGATTCACTGTTTCCAGAAAGCAGGGAAGCTGTTTCGTCCGCTTTCAAATAGCTTGATTCGGTTATCAATTTCTTACCGTTTGTGAATATTTTCAATTATAATATTGATTGAGAGTTGATAACTGTGGAGTATGATTTGGATGTAGCTATCTTTGAAAATTATAATATGCTTTTTCATGTTCCTGATTTTGTGCTTTAGAAAAATCAACCTAATAATGATGGTGGATGTACTCATTTTCCTTTCATTATTGATTGTTGGGGTTTCTTTATCGTTCTTGGATAAACAGTCCAATAATGTACGTAGGTAGGTGGTCTTATTGGTTCGTTAAAATAAAATTCGATAATATAGAGTTTTACGCCAGCAACTAACAAAACTATTGCAACATGAACGTTATGCCAATTAAATTATGTTTACGTCTTATACGAATCAGGGTTATTTTTTTGGTGAATTTTCACTAGATAATCTCTAAATCCCATAGTATTGATCTTGACATAATGAATTGTTATTATTTTATTTTCTTAATAAAAATGAATTGTTGATGTTGATGGATAGGGGATCAATATTTAATAAAATAATTATATAAAATTATTTTAGTATAAAAAATTAAAATTAATCGTATTAAATATCTTCGAGTCAGAGTTTTGACTATTCTGTGTTCCTCGAAATTTTCAAACTTTTACATTTAGTGATAGTGAATGAAAAGCTTCGAAAAATCAGAGAAATCTGACAAAAGAGCTCGAGTTCAGTGGTCCTATTACGGTTAGATTGACCATTCTTGTATTTCTACATTCTGATTTATTATCTGGTCCATTTGCTTGAAAATTTTATATATTATACTTTTTATATTCCCAAGTCATAAACTAAGACTTCAATATGTAGACATTACCATTTATATGGATATTCGTCTTTTGATATCAGATAAGTTCATAAACTCGAATCTTATCAGAGTGTACGGCGCATGTAGGAATCGAAACTATTAGGCCGTGCATGTATGTCTTATGCCGTAGGATGATTTACGCTTTATATTACTACATTATTTGCCTCAGATTACATGATTGCTCCTATAAGCTATCACATGGCTATCAAATTGATAATTGTCTGTGACAGGATTACAATTGATCCTTACATTATTGATGAATTATTTCTTGTGTTGACGTTTACAGTCGGTGCCTCTGTACCTGTCCGAGATGGCGCCATACAAGTTCCGAGGGGCTCTCAACATAGGATTTCAGCTCTCGATAACCATTGGTATTCTCATCGCAAACATCTTGAATTACTTCTTTGCCAAGATCCATTGGGGTTGGCGTCTCAGCTTAGGCGGTGCCATGGTTCCTGCGCTTATCATCACCGTCGGAGCACTTGTCCTCCCCGACACCCCTAACTCTCTCATTGAGCGTGGTCATCATGATGAGGCCCGTGGTAACCTTCGTCGTGTTCGTGGTGTTGAGGATGTTGATGAAGAATTGAACGATCTGATTGCCGCCAGTGAAGCCTCAGCGAAGGTTGAGCACCCCTGGCGCAACCTCCTCCAGCGCAAGTAATGTTAAATAATGTTGTTAGGAAAAGTTATTTTACGAGTTAATATAGTGTTGAATGTTTAACTAATCACAGATCATTTGTATGTGACATACAGGTATCGACCACACTTGACAATGGCGATCCTCATTCCTTTCTTCCAGCAGTTCACCGGGATCAATGTGATCATGTTCTATGCTCCCGTGCTTTTAAAGACAATTGGATTTGGTTCTGATGCTTCCCTGATGTCCGCTGTGATCATCGGCATTGTCAATGTGATCGCCACCAGTGTCTCCATCTATGGTGTTGACAAATGGGGTCGTCGCGCCCTCTTCCTCGAAGGAGGAGCCCAAATGCTCATCTGCCAGGTCATCATCGCGATCTTCATTGGCGTCAAGTTTGGGATCAACGGTGAGGCAGGGAACGTGCCTAAGTGGTATGCAGTGGTTGTCGTTCTGTTTATCTGCATCTATGTGGCTGCGTTCGCGTGGTCGTGGGGGCCCCTAGGGTGGTTGGTTCCCTCTGAGATCTTCCCCTTGGAGATCAGGTCGGCCGCTCAGAGTATCAATGTCTCGACAAACATGTTGTTCACCTTCGTGGTGGCACAGGTTTTCTTAACGCTGCTATGCCACCTAAAGTTCGGGCTGTTCCTGTTCTTCGCGTTCTTCGTTATAGTGATGACCATATTCGTCTACTTCTTCTTGCCCGAGACTAAGGGGATCCCGATAGAGGAGATGAGCCTCGTCTGGAAGAGGCATCCATTCTGGGGAAAGTTCGTCCCAGACGACGACCTGCCTGCTAGCGTCGTTGCTGCCAACCTCGAGCTTGGGAAAACCGGATCGTTCGCCAAGGCTCTCTAGTGAGTTTAGTAATATCAAAGAATTGTTTTCGTGTAATTGGTATGAACAAATTGGTATTGATTCGACCTATGTGGGTTAAGCAAATTGATTCTCTAGGATATGGATATTACAGGGGCTGTTCATTATTGTTTTCTGCTATGTTGTATGTTGCTTTAGCAGAACGTTATGTCATGTGGCTTTCCAATTGAACTATGATAGTGGGAGATTAAATCGAATCACTATTTTTGTAAGTGGAAGATTGATTGTATATGAGTCAAACCGGTTTGGTGGTTCGTGTGTCTGTTTGACTCAGCTCGACAAACACGGTTTGTTATGTTAGTATATTAGAGTTGCATTAGTTTTAGGTAAGCATTGATATACCGTGAATTCATAATTAGTAGAGTGCTCCCCCGTTACAAAAATGAAAGGAAAGATCCAGCTGCGCGAGACTTTAAAACCTAGATGATTATCATGACTCCTGATAATGAACAAAATGATGAACAAAATGATAGCGTATGATATATTGATATGAGAACGAGTATTATCATGAGCCAGATCATTAGGGGGACCCAACAGTTCTATTATTGGATCCACAAATGTTGGCAACTTTTTAGGATTCACAACTCACACGCTTCACTTAAATTCCACCACAATTTCACCCTCTCACCCACCTACATATTTTCCAAGTGTCCCAAAATGCCCTTCGCTTGTGTAAAGAAGATTCATTTCACCCCCATGATGTGTTTGTTTCGTGGTGGATAGCATAAAATTGAGATTATTAATCCTAAAATTAATAATTTGGGAATTATTTAATTCAGTATAATTTAATATTTAATGTTTTATTTATTTGTAATCGTTAGGATAGGACTAATTAGTACAGTTTAGAGACCAAATGTGTTAAAAAATAAAGAATAAAATTTAATAGAATTACTTTCGAAATAAATTATTTATCTCATGGACTAATTATCTCACCCTCACTAATTAGTCCCGCATAAGGAGGATTAAGTTAGTCATGTGAAACTATTAGTTCCAGCCTTTTAAATTATAAAAAATCCAAACAAATATGAGATAAAGGATAAAAAATTATTAATTATATCCCACTTATTTAATCCCAAAAACAAACACACGCATTGTGATAGAGCCTATACATAACTCTTGCATTCAATGCCTTGTAATATATGAACAAAAGGGTCGGTTGCCTTATAGATTTGGTCACGGCCTAGAAATGGAAAAGTCTATCATAGAAAAGAATCATATGATATGTGAGTTTTTTTTTTTTTTCATATCATGAAGAAAAGGGTGATATTGATATGAGCCATTTTGGATAAGTATCTGTCTATGTGGATGTAAGTGAATCTGTTTCCTTCGTTTCTTTTAGGTAATGTGATGTGAAAATATTTGGCCTACATGTCATCATATAGCCAATATGCAATATGGTATCATCACTTTCATGCAGAACTTTTTTTCCATAACTTTTTGGGTATTGGATTTGTTGGGAAGTTACACTTTGCGTTGCTCTTTTTTGTAGGTGTTTGTTGGGTCCATTCATTGGCAAAGATGGAAAAGGTTCATTTCAAGATCCTTCGAGGCGTTTGGAATTATGTATGTCCGATATGATTCTCAATCAATCGTTACACAAACATATGAATCCTAATTATCTAATCAACATTCAGAAATAGTTTCTGTGTTTGACAAAAGAATAATCATAATAATAATTTCTATATTGTCCATATCAAAAATAAAACTATTTATATTTCCTCCACCTCAAATCATATTCACGTGGATTGTGATTGTAATCATCTAATCGCAATGTTAATGAATAGATCGGAGACTGATAGTCGAATATGGACTTCCTAATCGAACATTACTTACCTGTTATAGGCACGTAGTCTGGAACATTACTTATCTGATTTTATAGCTGTTTGCCCAAGTCTTTTATATCCCCAACTTCTGAATATCCAGCTAACTCCTCATCATGAAATTCGAATTCAGGTCAACTGGTATTGCTTGATCATGAAGTTGGCATACTTTGGGACCAAAAACTTTGAAACAAAAGAATAAGATTGAAGAATCTGTAACTTGTGCATAATGGTATTTACAAACGACAAAGTGCGCAGAACGAAGATTATATCATAGATATCAGACGCGGAATCGATGATCAAAATATGATGAATGCCCGAGCTAGTAAGATCATTAGACGCTGCCAAGGAGGGAATGTTCAGTCGAGAGTTTAGCATGGTTTGCTCGTATGGCGGCGATTGCCTGGTCAACTGAAGTTCTAATGCGCGACACACTGGTAGGGGTCGATACTGTACTATACATGAGACATGTTTGTCCAAAGGACGTCACGTTGCCAAAAGGGTTTGAGCAATTTGTTAAAAAAGAAAAAAAAAAAAAAAGGGCGATCATAGTTTGGACATGATGAAGTAATAACAAATGATTTGAGCGCCTTGAACTTATACTAATATTCCAGTTAAAATGGCTCTTAGACTCGGGAAAAAAATATCACTGTTGAAATCATGGGCCAATATGTTCGTAGAGCGTTCATTAGAATATGGCCCATTTGTTACAAAGTCTTGAGTGGGCCATAGTAAGGGGTCAGAAACTTACAGCCCATTAAGAAAGCCCATACATATCAGAATGAAACTGCGACGTATAGTTTGCGAGCCAATCTGCAGTTTCGTTAGTCTCGATACAACAACATGTCACATGTCCTGGGAATGAGGGGGATGTACAAATTCTTATCTTTATTGTCAAAACGGAATCATTGTTTTCTAATGCCCTCACAACGTATCTATAAGACTGCTTCAACATGGAAGATCAGTTTTGTTAGTCTCTAGATAGATGTAACGAATTCAAATATTACGTCTTGATCATCCTAAACTCATAAAAGATGTCACTTTGAAATCCCGCCCTTTTGGGGATGCTCGTAAGGACGAGGAAGATGTGCTAGAGTGTACGTGTGACTCGTTGAAAGATTATACCTAGAATAAAAAAAGAGAAAAAAAAATAGAAAAAATAGAAATAAAAAACGGAACCAAAATGAAAACAAATTCAAACTTGAAAAGGATCTTTTTGATTTTGGAAGAACGAGGGGACCAATTAATTCGGTTTCATTTTTCTAAGCTAACGCATTGAACAAAACAGTAACATCAACAAGCTACAAGTCGCCCAACATTCATTTAGTAGATTAGTAACATGAAACATCCAAGAGATAATTAAGCAGTATAAAAACAACAAAAATGCATCTCAATCTTCACACAAACAAAAACTTACGCAAGTAACAGCAGAAGCTCTTCAAATCAATCAAAGTTTTCCATCACTTTCCCATGGCTTCAAATCTCTTTGCCTCGCTCCTCTTAATCGTCCTCCTATCGGTTGCAATCTCCATCAATGCCGACGAGGCACTGATCAATAAAACATGCATGAAGACTAAGTTTTACAAACTCTGCGTCAATACATTGGAATCTAATCCCTCGAGCGTCAAGGGTTCTGATGCCAGAGGCCTTGCTGTCAACATGTTTCACTTTGGTGTCGCCCGAGCTAGCGGCATCCTCAATTTCCTGAACTCTAAGCTGCGTAGTCCGGAGGTCGCTAAGAACGTGACATTAAAGAACACGTACAAGTATTGTGCAGGGAAGTATGTTATCGCGATTGGCTCCCTAAGGTCTTCGATTCAGGAGATCGAGAAGAAGAACGTCGCTGGTGCTCAGAAGTTGCTCGGCAAGGTTATGAAGTCCATGGAGGCTTGTCGACACAAGTTCAATGTAAACCACGTTACGGCTTATCCTGTTGAGCTGGTGCACAGAGAGAAGAAACTTAACCGAATCGTAGCTGTCACTCGAAGCATCGTGGCTAAACAGCCTAAACTCACTTGAATTCGCATCACTGAGGCTGATAGTCAGTCCAGTGCCATGTTATTATCATAATTGTGATTATGCTAGAGTTTCTATGTTTAATTGAAATGTTGACAGAACAGGTGTCCTGATTTATGGAGATGACAAGCATCATGAATAACAACATTGTTATTGTTCTCTCATTATAGTATCATACATATACTGGACCTAAGCTGCCAAGCGTGCATGTTAGACCAACGGATCCAACTCATAAATCAAGAATGTTTAACCAACGTATCCAAATGAAACAGAAGATTCCGTGCAAGGATAAGCAAAGCTAATATGAAACACCAACACCAACGCAATATCTGATATAGCACACAGTTTATCAAATACAATATATAATAAAAATTACATTATTCGGAGTATATTTACTACCGGATTCATCGAAATATTGGATGAAAGAGTGAATGCTACATTTCCAAGATCAAAGCATCACCCCAATGTGAACACAGAAATCAGAATCCAAACAAATCCTATTCAGCATCGGCCTTATATCGATTCCCTTGCATCCTCTTTCACAGTCCATACAACATCCCAAACAAAAACATCACACTATTCATATAACCATACGCTTTCATTCTCAATTAGGACCCCAACAGCTCAAGAACATAACGGTCCTGATCGACTCCTCGTCCCTCTTCTCCCTCTCATCCCCACGCCCTCCGGCCACCCCGTCCTTCCCGGACGCATACTTCCTTACAGCCCCGCTCGCCGGAGTCTTCGTCGCAGTGTCCCTGAGGGACTTTGCGCTCGTCCCCTGCATCACCCTCACCGTTCCTTGATACAAGAACCTGCTCATCTGCCTCAGACTCATATTGATCACGAAGATGGGTTCAAATTTGAAGTGGAAATTTTTTTGTTGATGGCTTTTGATTATAATGATAGGTTTGTGTGTGTGTGTGTGTGTGGATATATATATACAGGGGTGGGGTTGAATGAGGGAAAGCTGTGGGCAGAGGAAAATGGCGTGTTAGATAATGACACGAGGTTGAATTTTGGTGGGCTGAGTGGGTGGATTTGGATGAAACTGGGAATACATCAAAGTTTTGAGTTTGTCTTCTAGAATGCTGAAAAATAGGAGTAGAAAACTATGTGCACTTGGGATGGTTTCGAGTAATGACGGGGATTTATGACTCATCGAAATAATAAATATTTTAAAAATCAAAAACAAGTGGGGAAAGTGGGAAATGGTCGTTTGACATTGAGCCAAAATAAAGGGAAAAAGACCGTATATATAATTTAATCAAAAAAAAATGATAAATGTATTTTTATAAAATAAAATGATATATTTAACATTATATTTATTTTAATATCTAGAAACTGTTTCTTGATATTATTAGGTGTGCCTCACGATTAGAAAAAAAAAAGATTTATCATTCAGATAATTTTACTTGACAGATCGAACCAATATGGTTTAAAGTAATAGTGTAACATTAATACTCGTTCTGTCTCATAAATTTCAACACTTGTTATTTTGGATCGTCTCATAAAAATCTTACAATTCTTATTTTATTTCATTATTTGAAAATAATTTATATTAAAATAACCACAATATCCTACTATCTTCTTCCTCATTCTTTTTTATCATTTCATATTAAACTCATCATCATCATTAAAAATCACAAATCACAATGAACTATTATAAGATATATCAAATTTAATATACACATAAAAAATTGATCCGGATCAAACTGTTACAAGTTATATCGGATGGAGAGAGTATGTTACATGATGGATGATGACCATTTGTCACAGTGGTATCATTCGTTAGTCCAAGATGAGCAACATGTTTATGTCAACCATTTGGATCGGATCTTTTACATGAATTAGTCTTCCTCTAAGTCAACTTGCTGGGAGCTTTTAGAATCAATAGCTTAGAGCATCTATTAGATATAGCTCATGATCTCAACGACAATAATAAGAAAAAATGGGTTGGTGTGGAATGGATAACCCACTAATTGTTTCAACTTGTTCCTCGCACATTGAGTTGATTCTAAGTTCCACAAATAATTGGTTCGAAATTTTCTCCCATTTTCTTCTTAAACTGTAATTCCAATCACTTGTGACCAATTGGTTGTGTTAGGACTTGGTTTCTTCTTCTTCTTATTCTTTTAGCCAAGCGTCTTTTTTTTTATTTGTCGCGTCCAGGATTATGTTCCCGAAAGCTTATGATTGATTGTTGCTAGAACATGGATGACATGTCCAAATAACCAACCAAATCCTAATCCATCCGAAGTACTCCCCTTGGAGAAAAAAAAATAAGAAAACTTTGTACAAAGATTAATGTAAGGGTTGGATTGTGTAAGAATTGACCTATTTGCTTATTAGAATAAGTGGAGTAAATGAAAAAAAAAAAAAAAGGATCGAAATATAATGATATGATATAAAATAAATAATAAAAATATATGAATAATTTTTAAAAAATTATCTGATAATATTATAATTTTAATGGGAGAACAAATAACATAAATTGTTTCACTTCTCCGGACATGGAGGGAGTAATTAGAAGGAACAAGAGAAGGACTCGATGAAATGATAACAACAACCACAATAGCCCATAGCCCATGATTTGCAGTCCATCGGACATTCGGACTACTCATCCACTCCAATAGCCCACAAACTAAGCCCACATCCCTTCAGCCATTTCCCTCTCCCCCGAATCCGACCGTTACCCTTCCCGGATCTGAATCCGGACCCCAATTCAACCCGAATGAGACCACAATCTCCCGCCAAGGATCTTCGAATCTCATTCTCCTCTCATACCAACCACTCTGCCACTGCTCGAATCTCCAAAATCACAGCATCTCTGATATCTGATTGACGTGTTAGGGTTTGGGATTTCGGTTTCGATTTTTGTTGTTGTTGATTGGTTCTTGTAGGTGCAGAGATTGTTGTTTGCTGGAGACGAATGGGATTAAGAAAGGAGAATGGTTGGAATTGGTCACGCCTGTGGAATTCGGAGTCGAGGTTGGTTACGCTTTCTTAATCTATGTCTTCTGTTTTGTGTTTTAAAATGTTGCTTGCTTTGTGTCCGATGTAGAGATCTGAATGATATGAATCCGTGGCTGTCGTGGATATCGGAAGCTAGGGCTTTGCATTCGTAATCAGCGTATTCTTTTTTGGCTTAAAATATAGCTTGTTTTTGGCTTGATCTAGAGATCTAACTTAGATGGATGTTGTGGATCGTTTGGTTCCTAATTATGGGGTTTTCTACTGAACTCATTCATTGTGTTCACCGTAGTGGATACATTTTACCGTGGGATGTGGTTTCAAAGAAATTTTATCTATTATTCATGTCAAAATATGTTCTGAACCCTGTATAATCAATCAAAAATTTTATTCATGTGTCAACACTGTTAAATAATTTTTATGTACACAAGCAGTCTGGTAGTCAATCATTGTTCATTAAATTTGTATGGACCTGAACTTATTTGTTGATAACTAAGGCAAATCAATGAAAGAGGGAGTTTTTTCGATCAGCTGTATAAGTGACCGTGATCAGGTACTTCTTTCTTCGATATAATCTTCTGAAAGAAAGATGAGGTTTCTTTTTTTGGTTGAATTTGTAAAATGGTGCGTCTTCCTTTGCCATGGAACGTAGTGCATGGTTCCCTATTGTTAATTTAATGGCTACTGCTGAACTCTATCAATGTAGTTGAAGATGTGGTAGGCATGGTGATTGTCAAAGTTGAGCTCTTATGGTTAGGCACGGCTTCTTCACTTGTCTCCAGTGTAATTTTTTAGTTTGAGCTCTGCTGTGTGGCTTGCGAATCTTGAACACTGGAACCTTCATGCAAGTATGCATGTATGCCACTATAGCTACTTGTTGTTTCGATCTAGGATTAGTTAACTTGAAATGCAGTAGGAGTGCCTCTTGTTGATTATTTCCAAGGAATGGCTTCTAGAAAATTAGTGCTTTTCAAAGGCTTAATCACTTACTTGGGACTGCTGGGTTTAGTTGTGTTTTGGGTTATACTTTTTATAAACCCCAAACCCCCCCCCCCCCCTCCAATCATGCCATCATGGGAGAAATTTTGTGATACTTGTACTGGATTTAATGTCCAGACACAGGCCTCTGTTTAGTTTGAGAGAGGTTAGTTCTTTGGATATCCTAAAGTTGTAAAACATGGTATAATTGATAACTCCTCCAGCTTTCTTTCTGCTTCTTAATGGGGCGGAGCTGGGTGCCGAGATGTAAATCCACATTGGGTATAGCTAACATTACAAAGCTGCTTGTTTGGTACACGCTGTTATCTGGAGTGGTCAATAGGGGTCGTAGACCGTTGCGGTGTAAACTTTGTTGTAAAAAAGATTACTGCCACCTGTTAAAATTCTGGTGGTTAGTTTGTTTTCACCCTTGAATTCGTGAAATGAAATGGATGTTTCCTGTGTATTTCGATTTACTAGACTTTAGAGTGAGCTTTTTCTAATAATAATAATCTTTCTCCTTGATAAATGCAGTGGGTTGATTATGCATTGATGTCGGCATCCATCTGTTTGAGCCTATTGGCTACGTACATTCCATCTGTGGCAAGAGCCGAAGGTAAGGAAGATCTGCTTGAAGCTCTCCTTATTTTGAACTGAAGATCCACGACTACCTATAGAAACGTTTCCTTGAGAGTATTGTTCTGTATGGTTAAAGTGAGTCAGACAGCAGAAGGATTCTTAAAACCAGTTCGCCAAACCAAGATCAGTATTATTGTGGAATCCAATACATGAGGGAGTCATCAGTGAACTGTCATCTCCCTTTCTAAACTATTATTTGAATTGATCTGTCTGGCTCTTCCCTGCTCCCTGAATTACATCGTGGAGTTGAAAGATCATATATCCTCGCTTTAGACATCATTCGGTTCGGGTAAGCACGTCATATCCTCCCTTTTCAATTTAAAACTGTTTTTCTCATTCAGCTTAAGATCTTCTAAAGATCGTGTTACTATAGTCATTCACCACGTTAGCTCAATATTGATACATTGTATGTTGAGTCTGCATTTCCAGCATGTTTCCACCAAAGGCTCCTTGCATAGGTAAATCTTTGATCGTCCATAGATCATGGCTATAATAGTCTAGCTCATTGCGCTATGAATCCAATTGCAAACCAACAAAGAATGGATAATTAAAGTAGGAATTGCTTGTTATAGTAAATAGGCTTTAGAATTTTCTTAAATTAGCTGCAATGCTGTAATCAGCATTTGACCACAGAACACAGTTTAAAATAATCAAAGTTTGTTGCTGCTATTGAACAGCTCCTAACAGGAACAAATAACATTTAGACAAACAATCCTCAAAATCTACCTACTCTCGAAACATTAGTTTGTCAATTTTACTATTTTGGATAAACTTTCAAGATAAGCCTAGAATTACGACATTTATTTACCATATGAAGTGTAAAAAGTACGAAAGCAGGACTTCATCTGCACTACCGATCCTAGAATTCCAACAGTCGCTTTTGTGTTCGACTGCAGAAGAAAGTGCTTTCCTCGGTTTGATCTATGCGGTGGAATCGAACAGTAGGTATATAAATTACCAGATTTTGGTTCCAAATGTATCACTTTTAAGGCATAAAAAATACTAACTTTTGTTATCTTGGGAGCTTTTTGTAAGATCTGCAGGTCTTGATATCAGCCGAAAGTGCCGAGTGCTAAAACCCCCCATTCCTTTGGTTTTCACCTAACAGATCAGGATTTCGGTAAATAAATACCATAATGAGTCAATGTCTAATGCTTGCCTCATAGTTTTACGGTGTGTCTCTTATTGTTTGTTCTACAACACAAATTTACCCGAACCATGAGTTTCATATGTATACGGGACAACTGTGAAATAATGGTTACATGCTCACACATTTTAAGGGAAAAAGAAAAGAAAAGGATGTGTCATACTTGCCAGGAATGAGAAAGTTAAAAGATCTTTTCAGGCTGGAAAATTATGATAGTTAAGATATTTTGTGGGAAAAAATTTTATGGAGCATATTAAACTATCAGTTGACGTTAGGCTTAGTTTTTATTTTGAAAAGAAGACTAGCCCATATGATCTCTTATCATGTGCTTTTTGATATATAATCCTCAATTTCCTCGGACGACACTGTAAATGTCAATGATCTTCCTCGGACACTTGTCTAATCATTGCTTGGTTGTCTTCCCTTTGGGACGGGTGTTAGATCGCCAAATTTAGCTTCTAATGGATGTGCAGCAAGTGCAAGAAGGTGAAGTTTTAGTAGATAACATGACTAACCACTCTAAGAATGATAAAAAGTTGAGTAAGAATAGGATGCAGAATCATTATCAGCCATGGAAGTTCCTTGATTACTATTAGCAGGACTGCCCCCATGCCCTCTTCACGGCTGCGTATGCTGTGAGAATTGAGCTCATATCTCCCATTGCCTTCAGTTTTGGACCTCCTGGTTGTTCTTGATCATGTAGATAAATAAGCTTCGTTATCGATCTTTTGGCAGAGGGCTATTAGTAGCAGTTTGTAGTTTGCTACAGATGTATAAAATTGGCACACTGAATCTCCCTTCTGGCCGTAAAATTACTTGTACAATTCATCCTCCAATTGATCAAGAGGACATTTTTTTCAGCATTATTTGTAGGTTACTACAGGAATGTTGCATGATCTGCTAAGAGATGCCACCAGATGATCAATTGCTATATTTTATTTAACTGTATTACTATGTGTGATGATAATGTACTATGAGTGTGCTTTTTGTTTTTGTAATGATGTCCATGCCCACCTTGATTAGTCTCAGTGTCTGTTTTGTTTCTCTTGAAGTTCCGTTTAACGCCATGGGAGTTTTATGTTACAGGCAAACTTGTGCTATAATGCAACTACCAGATGTGTTCGGCAAGAAAAGTTGTTATTTCACATGGGTTTGAACTCTCAACCACTATGTGGATAAACAAATTGCTTTGTATCAGCTCGGCTATCTTCATCAGGGATTTGGTTCAAATTTGCAATGATGAAAATGATAATTGCGTGTTAAGTACGACGTTTTTTTTGTTGATTATTCTATCAAGTTATATTAATCTGTCTAGTTTATCCTGATAAGCGATAAACTAAGATGATGTTTCATTCTTGAAAGCAGAATTTCATTTTTCTATCTGCTGTGAAACTCCACGAAAAAAAATATTTACTGAATTGAACTACATTAATCATGGAATTTTTTAAAATTTATAGAATTAACTTGTTTTAAAGACACTCAAGCTTGAAACCAGAAGACACACCTCAAATTAACATTTAAATATGCAGACTAAGCAAGCATGACCATGTAGTAGCCTTTGCATGATTATGCCAACCACATTTGACTGTGGTGTTATTATCAGACAACAGTTTTAGAATATGTACTTAAAATTGTTAAGCTCAAGTGATGGGTAGCAATTATGGATATATTTTCCAAATATATAAGAGGACAACCTTATCTATACGACTTTGTTGCTTCATATTATTTGTTGTTGACACACATCGAAGCAATAAATGATACCAACCGATTGCACTTGTCAATTTCTTGCGGAAACTTACTCTTCTAAGACCCATGACAAATGGATATGGGACTGTCAATTACAATTGGTTACCATGTCCGTAGTACATGAGTTCGAACGAACTCTAGATGACTACTATTTTAGGATGAGTGATCTCGCGGAAAACAGTTGTTAAGACATGAAGTTTCATTGATATTTTCAAGAATAAGATACTAAATTATTTTTCTTGACGAAAATGTTGGTTCGATGTTATGTACTGTTCTGGTGATGATTGTTGTAGGCAAATGTTTCAGTCTGAACTGGAGCAGGATCAAACGTTGACCTTAATATCCGGGCATTTCTTTCAATTTTTTGCCCAAATACAGTATGATGATATCCCTTTCAACAAAAAAAAAACTAAAAAGAGAAAAAATATAGAGAAAAGGATGGCTTAGTGTACGTGGCTGTACCATGATGGTTACAGCTAAGAAAAGAAATAAAGTTTTCTGTGCAAACTTCCCATTATGCTGACCTCTTCAAACAATCCAGGTGCTCTCCTGTCCTTGTATTATTAGCAGATTTCTTTCTCCTTGGTGTAGTAAAAGGTGTAGTTAGCAGCGTTGTTTTCAAAAAAATTTTGAAAGATTTTTCTTTGATCAATCAGATATAATTAACGGTGAAATTTTGATAAATCCATGACTTTGTATGAGTTGGTTCCCTACGGACATATACGTTGTGGATCGATACATAAACAACAAGCGTCACCTATTGGATTCATATATCGACCTTGCTCATGCTTGTGTTACTTGTATGCAAACTCTGCTGTTAAACTCCTTCCTGTCAAAACAAATTTTGATGACAGAACATGTTTTCTTCATTTATCAATACAATAAGCATGCACTTTATGATTCTCTGATTATTATTCGAGTAATTTCAAGATCTTCTCCTAAGCTTCTGTGAATATTTTTTTATCATGGTGATCAGATAAATAATTTTTATTTCTCACAAGTTATTTTTCCCTCCAGGAGGCAGGGGACACGTTGCCATGGTGATAAACAGAGGCCGGCACCGAATCTCTTTATTGACTTCAGTTTCTGTCTCTTCCTCTGAACACCTTTCTCCTCCTCTTCTGTTTATATACCACTCAAAGCAGGCAAGCAACTTTCCCTCAAAGCACTGTTTTCGCTGAGGAGACAGGAGAAGTAATAGGATCGAGGAATATTAAAGAATGGGAAGAATGCCTTGTTGTGATAAAAGTGGACTGAAGAGAGGTCCTTGGACGCCGGAGGAGGATCAGAAACTTGTTGATTATATCCAGAAACATGGGTATGGAAACTGGAGGACTCTGCCAAAGAGTGCTGGTATGATCAGTTAACAAACTCAGTGTTTTTGTGTTTGTGTTTGTGTGTGTGTGTGTTTTGAGGTGTTGGTGTTCTTCCGCTCGGAGTGACATTGCTTGCATGGATGTGTGATTTTATGTCTAGAACCTGTATGTAGCTATAAGAGTGAGCTTGATCAATAACTTAGCTAGTACACAGCTTCGCCTACGGGTTCGAACTGTGTACATATAGACGAGCCATACCATGCTTGGCGATGTCGGGTTTTTTGCATGTTTGGAGTCAATTGATTCAAAGCAGTTTCGTTTCTTTGGCCTCAATGAGGGGTACCCAAAGCAATAGTTCTTTGCATATGTATTGTGATCATAGACTAGCTTGTACTAGTCTCTGATCCATGTCAATGATGCAAAGCGGCTCATAAGCAGGCTCAACCATCAGAACATTGTATCCATGAGAATTTGAATCCTGAAATAAGAACCTTTATCATCGAATGGATTTTTAGATTTGGCTTTGAATTCTTCATCTTAATTCTGGGTCTTTGGACATGAGTTCTTTTAAAAACCTTTTTTCGGAGCCGCATATGTTGGTTGAATAATGTGCTTTTGTGATGAAAAAATTTTAGGACTTGAAAGGTGTGGAAAGAGCTGCCGTCTAAGGTGGACTAACTACCTGAGGCCAGACATCAAGCGAGGCAGATTTTCATTTGAAGAGGAAGAGACAATCATTCACCTCCACAGCATTTTGGGCAACAAGTAAGCTTGACCCTTTATTCAAACCTTCCCTTTTGGTTCAACCACTGTCACTTGAAGAGTAAATGTCCAAGCAACACATAGACTATAGTCCATGTTGTCAAGCTTACACACATGATATGGGAACATTAAAACCAAAAGTCAAAGATAAAACCAACAACCCAATTAAATCCATGGAGTAAAAGATTCTCAGAGGGCAAGATGTAACTTCCCTAACCATTCCTTTTATTTAGGGAGATATTGTTTTTTTTTTTTTGTCATTAGATAATGTTGAAACATTGGTCACATGATTGCGAAGGTTGTTTCATATCGAGACAATCTTTCTTGACTAAGACCATTAGAGTTCATTTATCAATTAGATAATCTCCTTTTTGTTGTATCAAGGTGGTCTGCAATCGCGGCTCAGTTGCCAGGACGGACCGACAATGAGATCAAGAACTACTGGAACACACACATCAGGAAGAGGCTTCTTCGAATGGGAATTGACCCGGTCACTCATTGTCCTCGTCTTGATCTCTCCTCGATCTTGAACTCTTATAGCAACTCATCAACCCAGTCCATGGGGATGCCAATCATTATGGGTTTGCAATCTGTGGTGAAGCCAGATCTCGTTCAGTTGGCGACTTCGCTCCTGTCAACTCTGCGCCAAAACCAATGTCTCCCGATGCAAAATCAGCTTTCGAGTGGCCCTCATGTCGAAAGCCGCCATGATCAAGTTCTTGGACTGACTCAAACACAATTTATTCCTCTTCAAGATGGTGAGCTCCAGAGAACATCGGCGACTATTCCTCCTTGTGTACCATTCCCTGTCGAAACTACATCGATGGAGCATAATTTAGCTCAATATCAGCCAGCATTATTCGACTTTGATGACACTCGATGCCTTGGACTTGATTATGGTTGGCAAGGAACCGGTGATGCCTTGACCAGTGAGATTCAGCAGCAATTTTCTCAAAACATTTATTGTGATCAGGTTAACATGGTTGATCCTACTTCGTCGGATAACTCGAACTTGTTATCCAACAACAGCAGCGGCAACCACAACGTTAGTCTTGAATCAGTTTTTTCTACGTCTTGTTCAAGCCCAAGCGACGCACTATTTGATCCCAACTCGACAATCTTCTCAAACGGCAGGATGACTCTGGCCACAGGAGATGAGATGGACACGGGCTATAGTAATGATTTGTAATGCTCGAAGATCCTCGTCCATTTGATGTTAATGAGTTCATGTGAGGAACCATATCTTCATGTCATCTGTATTCTTTGTGATTTCCTTGGAATTGGATTTGCTGTGTTTTATGATTGATATCATAACAAAGAATTGTTTCCTCCTGCTTTCTTCGTCAACATGACAATTACATGTGATACTAGAGCTAAATGCTGCGACATCATTAGTTCATCATGAAATCGTCTATATTATGAAAAAAAAAAATTAAATAATAAACCCTTGATCATATGACATAGAAAAAAATTATTTACTAACAAATCAATCTTTCTCGATCCAATCATCACATTACACGAGACAAAACGATTACGTGTCTTTACTCGTTCATGAGTCTCCAACTTCAAACCTTATGCTAGTGTACACAAAACTTTATTGTCATGCATTGTAATGACGAGAGTCTCGTGTATAGATGTCTCAAGAGTCAACTCGTCGGGCTCCCGCCCAAAATATTAATGAAGTTAGTATCCTCACACGTGTACTTCAATAATTCGTTTTTGGTGGGGTCCAAGAAAATAAAAATGTCACTATAATATGTTATCGTGTCACATGTTTGATTGGTTGAAGACATTGTTTTGTTGGCTTTTGTTTACCTGGGAAAACATTAATTTATAAAGTTTGAACACATGGATTTAAAATTAACAAAATTTAGTAGTGTAATTGTTGAAAAAAAAGATTGGCTACCAAAAATAAAATCATTAACCAAAATACTGAGTTTAGACAATATATAAATTGCTTGGATCGAAAAGATTCAAGATGCATGTTGAGCAATGAATGATTAGCGCATTTTGATGTGACAGTGTCTTTTTGGGTTTAAAACATGAACATTTAATTTGGGTGACGTGGGGTGATTCGGCCATTGGATCTAGTGGTATGTTCAGTGTTAGTTTTCCACATCGACTGTGGTGATGTAAGATGATGTTTATAAGATAAATTACAAACCCTAATCGTCAAAACATGTGTTTAAATCTATATGGGTAGTTGTTGACAAACTCAAAATGGACAATATCTTGATATAAAGCGTTTGTGTTGGAAAAGACCATAGAGAAACTGCACTAAAGATCATATAGTTAGTTTCCTATTTTCAATTAGGTTCGTAACGGCTAATTGAATGTTGCTTTGCAACACAAATGATTTTCTTTTTTACCAACATCATGGCTTCATTTCCTCAAGAAGGGGTATGATATCTTGAAATATTTCTCTTTCAAAGACGACCGCCCAAAGAAAAAGGGTTGCAGTTTGAGTTGAATTCTTGAACCTCAAAGTCCCACAACACAAAAAGTAAGCTTTTGTCATCTCATGTGACAAACTATCCACTAATCATTCGATCTCGCTTTGAGTCACTTGTCATGTAGTAATATTTCTCAGCTTAGTTGTATACATTTGATTTGATACTCATCGCACATTTGGCATGCAATATAGTCATCTGTTTCAAACACAGCTACTTCAAAACGTTACCTTGTCCTTTGCTCATTGTCAGGGTGTTCTCATGATATGACTCCACCGGTTCTCGGACTCGACATCATCAACTGCTCGTGTATTCTCATTGTATCCGTGAATTGGATACCCACAACGCTTGTAATTGATAGAGGGTACTGGGTGTTTAAGAGATGTACATATACAATCGAAATGTACAGCTACAGCCTACAGGAAATATATACCGAGATGATCCTCGCGATGACTACACCTATAGAAGGTATTGGTATAGTTGTAAGGATGCATGTACATAAGCTTCAAACGACCCAAACGTAGCGAATGAAACCTTTAGACCACACGGGCGACCCCGAGATTAGGAAAAGGATCCTCTGTTGTTGGGATTGTATAATAAGAAAAATCCAATGACTAGAAAAAAATACATGGGGTGTAAAATTTTGGAAAAGAGAAAATAAAAATGGGATTTGAAGGGTTGGATGTGAGGGACAACATTCCCTAGTGTACAGTCCCAACAGCAGGGGATCCGGGTTCACCTTTTGTCCTTCGGATTTCAGACGAAGACTCACTGCATTATCAACAATCAGGTTCATATAGCTGAAATGTGATGCCATTGCCGCCAACCAGGCTGTAAAACTTGTATACAAATTCCTACAGGAACAGAACAAAAGGGGGGTTCTCATTGAACGATCCGATCTAACGTTAAAACAGTAACAACGAACCAAGTTTTTATCCCGATGTTATGAATTCGACATTAACACCTACATGAATGCGAGGACAGCACGCTCATGGAAACCATGTGTTACCAACATTTTCCAATAAACATGACCAACTTTCCCCATGGCTAGCACTATAAACATAGATAAAATTGCACGTACTTTTCCCATAAACAAGTAGCAAACTGCAAATGTAAATATACCAACCGCATAACCAAAATCATGACCAATCCTCTAATCCGAACATCAGAATCTCGCCTTTGGTTTCCATGAAAATGGACTAGAACCTGTCGCTGATATCAGGATGAGAAGCAGAATTCTTCGAAATGCAAAGTTAGACAAAAATGCCACCAGAAGCATAAAAACATGATGGGAGTATGAGACAATCTAAATCACCTGTTTCCCCTTGAAACCTCACAGAATTGCGCCCCTTTCGAACTATAAGATCATACCGAACCTTTGGTTTTCAGGGCAAGCCTTGACAATCCATTTCCCTTCATCTCTAGCTAGGATGAATATATCCCGGTCGCTTCCAGCTTCTTTAAGAACAATGAGCTTGTCGAGACAACTTTGCATGGTAATGCAACTTTGCAGCAACAGAGAAGAGAAGGTTGTAATAGAAGTGAATCACAGAATCCGAGTGCGGTAGGGTTATGTGTTGCGACAATGTGGAAGCAATGTCCTTGAATAAGTATTCCCTAAACGGAAATGAACATGGTGCATGGGTGCAAGTCTTCTCATGCTCATGTTTCCTGCAGTATCTCATAACAGTCTTGCAGCCATATTCAGCATAACAGCAAGGTGCCTTCAGTGATTCGATTACTTTCTCCATTGCTCGACAACGATTGAGACATTTTTTCGAGAAGCAAGAGTAACACTCATTCTTCCACCTGCTGCAGCATTCAGAACATGCTAGGTGCCCATTTTCACACTGAAGCAGAACGCATATGCACCAAGTTATTTTGACAGCAAGATAAGGATGATAAGAAAAGATCACTGATGCAACCAAGAAAAAGAGGAAGACAAAAGAACTACTGATGATACGTAGATAGCTTAATGGATTTCAAAGTAAAACCGACGACCCTTGTGGACCTCAGGGAGACTATGCTCAAGCTGGACTCCTGCCGACTTCGTAAAAAGAATTTCAAGACATCTAACCTGTCTCATCCATCTCAGCATTTGAATGATATGCTCAAACAATTCACGCATTTTGTTCCAATACTTATGAATGGATTTCATTGCCAAGCCTTCTAAGATGAACTCAAACAATCACTCACATCCCTATGTAAAAGATTTCTTCAGAACATTTCCCTCCATCGAAAATTGGACATATCTAGTCCATTATCTTGATAACAGAACAAAATGGAGCATGACTAGTTTCTGATTTCCCCCCATCTTTTCTTTGTGTACCAAGATAGAACCGACTTCATGGCACTCGGGACCAAGCTGAATTCTGTTATGCTTCTATCTTTTAAGACCCCGAAAACATACCCATATTAGTATCAAAAGTAGAGCATCTGAAAAATGCAGCTGACAAGATCACACAATCAAATGTAAAATATCAAAGAGATCAATGACTGGAGGTAACAAAATACTAGACCTGATAGACAGGAACAGTCAAGGGCTTCAAGCAATGGTTGCAGTCGAAGACAGCAGGGTCCGATAAGCTCAGAGAATCCACACCCTTCCCACGGCTTGGATCCACCTTGTCATTGCCATAGCCACCTTGGCCAGCCTCATTTTGTTTGTTGCCATTGTTTGGGCCCGAATGTGGTTCCGCTGTGGGACCGAGCTGTGTTGGTATCCTCCTCGTCCTCTTCGGATCCTTGGATACAGGCCGGGTTTCTTCGCCATTTTTCTGTTTCAGGCTTGAGGGCCTCCCATGTTTCTCTAATTCGACTGCTGGTGGTAGATTATATAATGGTCCAGGAAAAATACTCGGGTCACAAATATACTCGCATGAAATTGAATTCTCATGATCAATTGCTAACGCATATGGTTTAGCTGCCTATCTATGCTAAATTGCTAATTGTACACGCATTACAGGTGCCTTATTATGTATAGAAATCGCCTGTTTTTGTTTTGGTTCGACACTTTACGAAAGAGAAATGTTAATTATCCCTTTCAAATAATACTTATCCCCCTCATTCTTTTTTATTTCGAATTTTCCATTATTGTCTATAATGTGAAAAGGAGTATAGGGAGTGGGGTGGGTTGGCTGGGATGTGTGAGGTAGGATTGATAGGTATTTGAATGGGGTGAGAAGTGAAGAGGATGATTAGCAATTTGCTTCATCACAGTAGTTCAAATTTTTTTTCTAAATTGACTTGCGTTACGATTAAGATGTGTTAATTTCATGCGATTTTAAATTTCAATCCAAATCCCTTTCAGCTTTCATAATAATATATTGGTAACTATCGTTGTAACATGACGAAAATCAGTGAATTTCAATCTTTATACGAGATTATATTCAAAATGTATTATTAAATTTGATATATATATATATATATATATATAAACACTACAATAACATTGATTGTAGTTTAAGACGAAAATCCGAGCTGACGTATATCGTTACGTCACCTGGACGTAATCAGCACACAAAATATCTCCGGCCCGACCTGACCCGAAAGTCCTGAAGTCTCGAAACCCTATTTACCTTCCGGCCCAAAATACCATTCCACCGCTTCTCACTTCGCAAAATATCCCATAAAAACAAACCAAAGGAAAAAAAACCCGAAAGGATAGGGGGGAAAGCAAGAAAAATTCCCTTTCTCATACATTCGCCGACACCAAAATCGCCGTCTTCCGCCTCCATCGACGGCCGCGGACTGGAACGCCGCCGTTTGTGAAGGAGATTTGTGTGAGAAGATGCGATTGGAGACGACAAGGGGAGTGCTGCTGTTGCCGAACGCGTTAGGTTTGTCTGTTGATTCAGCTCCCATTTGGTGTTTTTGTTCGATTCGCTGATGCGGATGGATTTTTGGTGATTTTGAGGGGTTTGGGATGTGTGATTGCTTTGTATTGAGATATTTGGTTAGGTTTTTGGGAGGTTTAGGGGTGTGTATGGAGATTGTGGTTTATGATTGATTTTTGTGTCAGTGTGTGGTGGATTATCGTGTTTTGTTGTAGTTCGTTGTGGAATATTATCGCTTCGTCTGGACTCTTCGTAGTATGTAGGAATGCTTGAGAAGCTAGGTTTGGATGACTACTCTTCAACTAGTTAGATTTATGATGAAACTATACCTCTTGATATGGTCTCTTTTACTAGAAATTCGCATCGATCTGATGATATAACATTGTGAATTTTTTAGGACTAGATCTAACATTATTTTCTAATATTTTTTATTTATTTATTATACCGTCGATTCTGTATTTAACACCCTTGTAGTTCACGAGTAAGGAGATGTGAAACATTTAAAGAAGATGCAAACTATGGAAGATGTGAAATAATAGATGAGATGCGAATGAAGAGACGGAGAGGAAGACCTTTGAGGAGTGTGAAGGAAGCTTTAAAATATGATAAACAATATTATTGAGGTATTAGGATGTCCGGAGAACATTATACAAGATAGGGGAGAATGCTGTCATCATATGGATGTGTTGTTGTGGTTTCTAGTTCATAAAGTAAGACTGTATACTCTAAAGCTTGCAGAATTTGGTAAGTATGAATTTGTTGTTCTTTCATGTCTAATTTAGTAGAGAGTTGGGGGTATTGAAGTGATTAGTTTGTTTCGGTTGTTAGTTTGTTTTCGGCTTATGGATGGGCTTTGTCTCGAGTTGGGAACTTATTAATATTGCCCAGCTCATTGTGGCTTTAGACCAGTAAACTTGATGTGAATAAGGAAACGACAGGACATGTGGTTGGGGAATATGTTGCTTACATCATGTCGCTTGTGATAAAATGGTATTATCCTGTGGCAGTCGAGTTCTATGTGCTTGTGTCTAGGTTCATGACCTTAAGGCTTCTCTGAGTTCAATTCTGGATGATCCAAGTTAGTAATTAGCATTAGAACTTGGGGATTCATTACAGTGTCATGGGTGTGAACTATAGGAGATGAGAAGAGAAGAGCCCAATGATTCAACCTGCATGTCTTGGCTAGGATTGTGGTAGCCTTTTAAGGGAGTGTTGTTTCCTGGACGTTTATCACAATGTGATTTCAATCAAAAGGTCATGAGTTTGATTATAGTCCCCAGGCGCTGTAAAAATATACATTTTGCAGAAATAATAGACAATTTTTTATATACCAATCAAGAGTGCTTTTGTATTTGCTTCAGGATAGAAGAGCAATGTCTCTATTCTGTTGTGATTCTGCAATGCTTGCTGCAAACAATATACTTTGGCCGACAGAAGGTGGATATTTGTTGAACGTTAATGGCCATCTTTTCACTTTCTAGCGAAGACATGTGTTCTTTCACGTATAGAAGTTCCATTTGTATCGATGTTTACATGTGGATGCAGGTAGATGATGTTAGGAAATATCGTGAGAGCTGCAAATCATGCCCTGAAAATCCAAAGAAGCAACTACTGTGGGTTGAGAAGGAATGACTTGTATGTTGGTCTTAGGCCGCCTCAAACACAATCTTATTCAGCATTTAGAGGTTACTACAGCCATTGGGGATATAAAACCAGTGCAATGTATAAAGATGTGAAATATGGTTTCCAGAGTGCTTCTGTTAGGAACTATACTGCTGTATACCCTAGCAATGTTGTTTCTCATCACGTCGTGTCTGCTTGGAGAAGGCTTTCACAGCTGCGTCCTGCTAATGGTCCGGCATTTTCTCCATTGGTCAGAGCAGCTCAAGCTTTCAGTTTGGCCTCAACCAGATCTCACATCCCACTTACCGGCATCTTTGCTTTCTTATTTGGTGAACTAGCTATGGCCCAGAAGGCTGGTGCAGAGGCAGATTGCGCCCCAGGGAATATTCCTTATATGACTGGGGTAGAAGAGCAACCATACATCCTTTATTTGCTCTCTTCGTGTTTGGAAGCTATGTTTTTGTTTGTGAGAACTCTTTATCTTGCGATCCTGTTCTCCCCCAGCATAGCAATGGCACCATTTGCAGATAAATTAGGGCCTGATTTCAGAAAATTGTGGCTTCAAGTTGTCCATGGGACCTTGGAAAAGGCAGGCCCTGCTTTTATAAAATGGGGGCAGTGGGCAGCGACTAGGCCTGATCTGTTCCCGCGAGACCTATGCACAGAGCTTTCAAAGTTGCATACTAATGCGCCAGAACACAGCTTTGCCTACACGAAGAGAACTGTTGAGAAAGCTTTTGGTCGTAAAATATCCGAGATTTTTGATAGTTTTGATGAACTGCCTCTAGCATCAGGAAGCATTGCTCAGGTCCACCGTGCTACACTGAGGTTCAGATATCCTGGTCAGAAGGTCAAACCTATCGAGGTTGCGGTGAAGGTTAGGCATCCTGGTGTTGGTGAATCAATCAGGAAGGACTTTGTTATAATTAACTCGGTAGCAAAAATTTCGAATTACATACCTACACTCCAGTGGCTGAGGCTGGATGAGAGTGTTCAGCAGTTCGCGGTTTTTATGATGTCACAAGTTGACCTTTCTCGAGAAGCTGCTCACCTGAATAGATTTTTATATAACTTCCGTAGTTGGAGAGATGTTTCCTTCCCAAAGCCTCTCTATCCACTTGTGCATCCTGCTGTTTTGGTGGAAACTTTCGAGCAGGGGGAGAGTGTTGCACACTATATTGAGGAAATCGAAGGACATGACCGTGTTAGAGCAGCTCTCGCTGATATTGGAACCAATGCTCTACTGAAGATGCTACTGGTAACATTTTCTATCTTTTTCCTTTCAACCTCTGATTTCTATATGCTGACTTTTTTTCTAGAGCAATCGAAATTTGCATGATCTATTCTGGTTAGCTGCTGTGATGCTTGGAGAGAGATAAGGATCCGACTTTGTGAGTTTTTGCTGGAAACTATCCATGGCAAGCACTAATTCCATGAATCGTCTGTCTTCATGAACAAGTGTAGCATGATAAAGACAACTAATTTAAAGTGCATAGCTTTGGGTTGGCGCCAGTCAGAGTGTCTCTTTTGGAGTTACAGCCATTTGAATTCTGCTATGTTTCATGGACAACTTTTAGAAAATTACATTAGAATTATGGCTTCTACTAACCAGGGACAGTAAACAATGTGTGCGTGTTTTTCAGGTGGACAACTTTATTCATGCCGACATGCATCCTGGTAATATTCTTGTCAGGGTAATTCATAAAAATTCCCACCGAAGGAAGATTCGGAAGTCAAAGCCCCATGTGGTTTTCATCGATGTTGGCATGACTGCCGAACTGTCCAAGGGTGATCGGGGGAATCTGTTGGAGTTCTTCAAGGCTGTTGCTCGAAGAGATGGCCGCACTGCTGCAGAGTGCGCCTTATCCTTGTCAAAGCAGCAAAGCTGTCCGGATCCAGAAGCCTTCATTCAGGTAATGAAAAAACTTGTGTAGATCTCAGAAACCCCCTTGTGCTGCCCCTGATTTTTTTTTCTAACAAGTACGATCTGTTTAATTTTCAGGAGGTAAAAGAGTCGTTTGATTTCTGGGGGACGCCAGAAGGTGACTTGGTCCACCCCGCAGACTGCATGCATCATTTGCTTGATCAAGTTAGGCGCCATAAGGTTAACATCGATGGAAATGTCTGCACCGTAATAGTGACAACCTTGGTTCTGGAGGTAATTTTCCTTGTGTTCTAGCACAAAAGTTGTGATGTGTGACCCTAAAATTGAGTATCCATTGTACATTCTGTCAAAACTTTCTTTCTTCAGCATGATCAAGTTCTGATTTTCCCTGTTCTTTTTCATTCTTAGGGTTGGCAGCGTAAGCTTGATCCGCACTATGACATGATGAAGACTCTTCAAACTTTGCTGTTCAAGGTCGACTGGGCGGAGTCCCTCTCATACACGATCGAAAGCATAATGGCCCCATGAGAAGCTAATGTTTCCTGTATTATCCTATAACACAATTTTGTCACTCCATGATATCTATACATAAATTCCCAGATTGATCAAGGAAAACCAGTTCCTGGTTTTTGCCCTCTCGGGCTTCTAATTCATTTTTGTATCGCTGATGTGTGAACTCCAACACGAAACGAGGAAGGAATTGATTCTTATTGATTTTGTACCAGGGGAAGTGTGTTCTTGGGAGGAACCTGAGTAATGTAAGCATCCTCTGGATTTGGCTTTCTCGCGATTCAGCTTTCACCAGTAGTGTCGTCATATTTTGCTAGTTGTAGCAGTTGTCCGAGAGGGGATGAGATGGATACTTCTGTTAGAAACACTTGCATCAGAATCTCAATTTTTTCCTTTTTTTTTTTTTTTTACATTTTACTATACATAATGTTATATTAAATTAATCTATAAAAATAGAAAATATTAAAATAATATAATGTTATATTAAAATTAGCCTGTAAAAATAAAAAATATTATAATAATACAATAACTTCATAGAATTTTTCTTTTTGAAACTATAATTTTTATAATTTAACAAATATTCTAACATGTTTTTCAACATCTTTGTAATTTTTTATCACATTATCATTTTATTTTTCTATTTTACGAAATCTCTATTTTACATAATCCAATACAAGTGCTCATTAATCTGACCATGAGTTAAATCATCAGGATGATAATTAAATATTATTTTTTTCATTTCATATAAAAATTATGATATGATTATTAATAATAAAATCATTTGTATGAAGAAATATGAATGGTTAAAGTAAAAATGAGTAAAAATTATAAGTGGATAGAAAGAGAAAAAAATGGTGATAAATATGTTATTATATAAAATAAAGATAACAAAAAGATTTGTACATAAAAAATTTGTCAATATTAAAAATTTATAATTTACGTAAGATATTTATATTTAATAATGTGTTATAGTTTAAACGGGAGCGTAGAACCTGTCAGATAATTGCCATGATGAGCTATGCCTTGTTGATGATTAGGAGGGAACAACAACTTTTGTGCTTCATAAAAGCATAAGACAAAAGTTTGTGCAATTCCTGTGAAAGACGTGCAACTTCTTTGATGTCTCATACACTTGAAGTTTCATTTACGTGTCTTGTCGTCTGAGTTCTGTATCTTAGTTCATGTACACTAAAGGTTATGTGCATGTGTGTTGTAGGTTTGTCTTCCTTACACTACAACCATATAATAAGGAACAAAATGCAAGGAAAACTTACATTGAGGATTCGAGTATAATTTTACGTATCTTTCTTAAGCATGACCACAACCCCTCGTAACATAACATCTGTTTCCTCCAACATAGGTAGTCGAAAGTATCCAAACTTTGTGTCACTCGAATCAACAGCGTTATAAACTTCGCTTATACTCGATCATTACCCTATAATACACAATTAGGTCCCATATGTAGCAAGCAAATCCTCATTATACTTTGTCTTTGTACACTTTCGGTGTATACTCAGACCCAGCCAACAGTAACAACCCAAAAGAAAAACGTTCATCTCATTTATGCAACTGATTCTATTATTATTATGGGCCAACTCGCAAGGCCCAAGTCCAAAAAAGCAAACAAGGTGACTAGATCCGCCGTGGCAATGAGACAACATGGGCCAATATCCTGGCCCATTGGGCCCCACTGTCAGCAGCCCTTTTTATAGCTGGAACTGTGTTCGCTGTGTTTTTCTCCTTTGAAACTTCAAAATTTCACTTCATCACTTGTTCTTCTCTGACTGTGCTCATTGTGAATATTCTCTGTTGTCTTTTTTTTTTTAATAAAAGTTTACGAATGAGAAAAATTCAAGCATTTTTCTGATCATATTATCCAATTGAGGTATGTTTAATTTATACTGCGTGTTTAGATATGATCTTATATTAGTGATTTGTTGGAGCTATCAGTTATTAGGGATATGATCTTATATAATCCAAGTTCGAATTTGATTGATTTCGTTGAATCCTGTTGATAATGGAAATAGTCTAGTTTGAACATGTTCTGTAGGTTTATGCATAATGAAGAGTTGATCAAATGTTTAAAAAACTTTTCCACTTTTATGTGGTCAGATGAAACACTTCATGTAACCATATCTCAAATAGGGTTGAACAATGTGTCTATCATGTTGCGTTAAATTGATCATTTGTTGTAGCACAACCAAATGCATGTGGTTTTTTTTTTTTTTTTTCTTGTTTTTTCCCTTGTTTTGAGTTTTTTTTCCATCCATCATTGGATCTCATAACCGTTATGGATATCTGATGTCACAACAGGGGATCCTAATCCTGATTTATACTTTCACGGTCTTAGCCGACAGAGCCAAAACGACCCCTAATGATCTCGGCATAATTAGTGCCACTTAACACAATCATAGAGTTGACCTGAAAAAGGTTGTTGTCAGCCTGTCACAAGTTGCTTCAGGAGAAACACACACATATTTGCCAACGTAACAGGAGAAGTTAATAATTGATCAATCTGATAGTATGAATCATGTGTTTTGTTCTTATATTTTGGTGTCTCAAGTACTTTGGTATCATCCTCTTGCTCACATTACACAGAAACAGATATTTCTTCACTTATATTTGCTTTTGATTTCTCTGACACTGTTTTGAACAACGATATCAAACAATTCCCTCCAACACAACGTACGGCAGCTGTCATGGACTCTAGCAACGACTTCACGGATCACCACCGCCGATCGGTCTGCCTAATGTGCAGATACGGCCGCAAGATCATCCCTAGCCCACGCAACAACAACACTCTCCTGTACCTCGGCGGCGAAACCAAGCTCATCACTATCTCCAAAGCCATCACATTCTCCTCCCTACACTCTAAGCTCTCTAAGATCAGCACTTCCACCAACATTTCCATCAAGTAACAGCTCCCTGATCAGCCGCTTGACGCCCTTGTCACTCTCGCTTCAGACAAGGATGTCAAGATCATGATGGACGCGATGGAGAAAAACCGGTGCAAGAGCAAGAGCCGTAGGGTGAGAGTGATCATGATGGACGCGATGGAGAAAAACCGGTGCAAGAGCAAGAGCCGTAGGGTGAGAGTGTTTCTGGTTGAGAACAAGGATGGGATTGATGTGCGTGAGGAGAACTGGTTTCTTGATGGGTTGGAAAGGGAGAGGTCTGAGGCTTTGTCTGTTGTGTCCGAGGTGCCGGATTATTTGACAGAGCTTGACAGCGCGGTCGAGCCCAACTTAAAATGCGGGTTCGGGTTCTGTGAGACCGTAAGCTGGGATATGGGCTCGCCCGACCCTGGTATGGTGAATGCTTCGCTATTTGCGTCTGCCCCGGTTGCGCAGCCTGGTCTGAATATGGAGCCCATCATGACCAAACCCGAGAGCCCGGCAGGATTGGCTTCAGATCGAAAGGGAGGCGGTTTGGGTTCGGGTCCTTGGGAGATGGGCAAGTTGGTACAAGCATCGGACAAATACTTAGGTACAGGTCCAGCTAGGTTATCAGGGTATTATGCAACGGCCCGTGCCTATGCCCGTTTATTATGTGCCTGGTTTGGCGCCTCCACCGCTCGAAAATGCCCAGATTCAGCCAGTTCCAGTCCCAAATCTATATGCTCAGCAATACCATGTACCATCGAGCCAGGTGCTGATGGGTTTTCATCCAATGGTTTCGAGTTTTGGTCCAACATATGGCAAGCCAATGAGAGCAACTTATGGAGGAACTATGAGGCCAACGGCATTGGATCTTTACCTGCAAGTTCGAGTCGTGGGAGGTGACCGGAATCAGCCACTGTATTACGATGCAATAACAGTTCCATGTTTACACCAGGAAATCAAGCACCAGTATCTGCACAAGGAATCAGAAACTCTAGTTGGATGCTGCACACTTGAACTGCATTTTCAGCTTTTTAATTATGTATGACAAGGAGAGCAGCGTGCTGTCAAAATGCTAAATTGCTTGATTTGCACCTGCATAAAACTATTTTGAATAAGAGACAGAGAATGCAAGATATCGAAACCTCCATACTCCATTGTCGCCATAACCCTGCTCCATAGCCGAGGAAGCAACAGCCACTCAGTGGACGAGTGCATAAATCAAGTTCATAATCAGTTCAAGCTCACAAAGTCAAAGAGAAAAACACAAATTGCCCGTCACAGAAGACACCAACAAGGGAAGATCATGCACCAAGCAGAAGATTTAATCACTTGATTAAAGGAAAGCATAAATTCCTGCCGTGCTCCTACTCCACTTTTACATGCTCATAACACAGGATGAAAATACAAACAACAACAAAATAGTTTCACATTCAAATCAGAGAACTCAAGAAACCCCAAACCCTCAATTTTCAATCAAAATCTTCAATACAAAACCCCAAAACAATCCATCTTCCATGCATATATATATAAAAACTTGGCCACTTCATATGTAACGTAGGCCAAGTACAACTATGGTACATCTAGCATCAATTGATCATGTACATCGCTCCATCTCCGTCGTTACCTCTCATCGTGTATAATAAGTACAACAAGATGAATCTGCAATTCATCAAATGAACAATGAATGTCATTAGTGGTTCTGATCATTTCCGAGAAGGCTTGTCAGATAGGGGTCATCCCGATGCTTCGAGTACAAAGGGAGCTCAAGGGCTCTCTCGGCAATTCTCCCATCCTCGTGAATCTTCTCAATCAGGCTCTCTAGGGATGGAAAATTCGCCTGTTATAAACAAATAGTCTGTCAACCGTCAAAGAACCAAGTCATTATATCCAAAGCAGCATTTCTAGAAATACTTCCTGAAATCTACATCCATTGTCACCTAGTTCCAATTTCCGGTACTCTGCAAAAACATACACTATGATAATGGGAATGGTAAAAAGCCCGCCAGAGCAGTTAGAACCATATTATGCTCCCCATGTATCATTTCAGGATAATTGTATACTGGGGATGTTGGTTCTACTTATAAAACTGCAGTACACAATTATCAACTGTTGTACACTACAATTAATTGGTTGCAACTGCTCCAGCCCCAACACGCCCTAATAGGAATGCCAGCAACATCATAAGTCTCTTCAATTTTCTTTCTTAAAAGAGTTCATTCAAGCATTTAAAATACAAAAAAATTGATACTGAGAAACTTGAATCTATTTTTTTTTTCTTTCACCAAATTGTATTGTCATACGCATATAAAAAATAATAATTCTATTGTCATGCAATTGCTAATATGAACCAATCCTAGAATGATAGTTGAAAAATCTATCACCACCAGGGAAATGAATAATTTGAGTTAAATTCCATGGTAATGACATGCTCCTTCCCCGGTAAATTTCATTACTGAAACAAGTTAGTTATATGTGTGAAATTACAAGTTGAATAAAAACAATACCTCTGGTCTAATAAAACCAACAACGACGAGGTCCAACTCCTCACCATAGAAATCCTCTTTGAAGTCATGGAGCAACCATGGTTCCTTTAAATAATGATGCCAAGAAAGTTAATGTGAAGACAGTGATAGACGTCTCATAGCTGACTACGAAGTTCAAGACTTTGTTCACTCACAATGGTTTTCTCTGGATTGTCAAAATATGGATTCCAACCAATGCTCATCACCATCTTGTATATACCTCGTCTTGACAAGCCTGCCCATCCAAAGTAAACTCCAGATGGATGCTCCGACAGGATATCAGAATAGCCGTCAGCTGATAAATTGGCTACATGAAAAGATCAATCAACACATGCCTCCAATCAATCACAAGAAACATTGAAAGACAACATTAAAGAAATGACATATCAACCTAGTATGCAAAAGGTAGTGATTTATCTGGATCAATTCTAGATGTATCAGAAGTTGTTTATGACACTTCGACGTAATAGTTAAAGAAGGATCACGAGTTGCACACTTCGTCAATAACTTCAACCGAAAAGGCACGGTTTTAATAAGTAGATAGATATTAGGCTGTAAAATTAATCCAAGTAAAGAGAATCTGGTACCAATTCTATGGTAGAACATATAATATAACAAAGGTAGAGCAAAGAATCAAGCCAGATCAGTACCTGTCGGGATGCCAAGTACCTTTGATCCTCGGCCATATCCCTTAATTACTGGACCGCCAATGCGCCAAGGTTCTAAAGGCAGAGTGGCCTCGATCCCTGCAATCAGAAATCCGGAGTCTTGATTGGCTACCAAACAAAGCAGATACTAGGATAATAATAGACAACAAGAGATGAAGACACTACGTTCACTGGAGCTTACAATCTTTGAATGGCAGTAATCCCCAATTCTCAGGCCGTAGATCAAGAAGAGAGTTGATGACCTCATCAGCTAATGTGAACAAATGTGATTGCTTGGGTAGTGACGGCACAGCAACCACTTGCATACCAGCTGCCTTCCCTGCTGTAACTCCAGGTCTAAACGGCCAATACATTTCAATCATCATGAGGTTATAACAATGGTATGAGATCCCATCATTGTAAAGAATTTTTATCACCACATAAGCTCAAATGTTGAATGGATGAAATGCCACAAGGAACAGCATCAGAATATGTTGAAGTGCTGGCTAAAACCTAGAATTTTGTCAACTGATGATGGCTTTTACGATTGTACTCATAGGATTTCTTATCTACAAAGACACAAATCAACCGGTACAAACTATAAGATAAAGAAAGTTGCTCGCTTTATCGGATCTCTAATCCCCTTAAGTTCACCGGCAGAATGTGATTTACATGGAAAAGATCAAAAAACCTTAAATTATGCCACAACTAGCGTTCTATGCAGGGTTAGGGTTTAGGGTTAGGGTTTAGGGTTAAATGACCCTATATTCAAGATCAGTAGGCTTCCCCACAACTTTGAAAATAGACACATGCCCCCTACGAGGTTTTTGCCAAAAAAAAATGTATACTTTCAGGGGGTAATGCGCCAAAGATCAAGATTTTTTTTAATGTTTTTTTAAGTGCCTATTTCCAAAGTTGAGAAGGGCAAAGTGCAAAAGATCGAAAGTCCAAGAGGGTTAAATGCTATTTTCCTTAATATAAAACCAGTTCACCCACCCTGTTAAGTACCAAAGGCATCACTATAATATAGCATCTCTATATGATGCTCTCAGACCTGAAGATCCTATCAATTAAGCTCAAAGGCATCACTATATAGTATATTATCAGGTACAAATGAGGTACAATCATACAACTCTGATTTTGTAACCACGAATAGATTTTTAAATTTGGAGGAGGAAGAGACAAACAAACTAATCAAAGTAAACGGGTATGCAACTTACATAGAATCTTCAATGACCAGACAGCTAGAAGGCTCAACATTCAGTCGCTTCGCTGCTTCTAGAAATCTAGCAAAATCCAAAAGCAAGGGGAATTTTGAGTGGTTCTATATAGTGCTGAAAAATCATTATCTTTTTCGTGGGCAAGCATTTGCACTGCTCACATTTCCGGAGATGGCTTCGCAGATCTGACTTCATCACCGCCAACAATCACGGAAAACAAATCCTTCCAACCTATGAAGCACAAGTATGCCAGAGTCCTGTGATACATCAACTGAATGACTAGATAGCCCGACTGTAGGGAGGGAATAAAGTTTTTTGTGGTTGACTTACCCTTATGATAAGAAATTTTCAGTTCTATGCTTGCTTTAGGAGAGTTCGAAGCCAAAGCCATGGGCACACCATGGTGTTTGAAATGTTTTATCAGCCGGTTAGCACCTGGAAGAGCTTTTATCTCGCAATAACTACAATAGAATTACCAAAAGCAAAAGGGTTTTTCATATAAGAAACAGAAAAGACCATGCCATCAAAATTGAAGAATGAACAGACTTTATGACCCCTATCATTCTAATTTGACGGATCTTGACAACCCAGAAATTTTTTAGAGAACAACAACAGGCAATTAAGCATACATATATCCATTAGAGAAGTCAGAGCTTGAAACAAAAGATGTAACAAACATCATTGAAGTGTAAATTTGTAATAGGCAAACTGTGGTGATGTTCCATACGTTAATTTGTTATTACCCAAGTATGAGCAATATTAAACAAAATCCAGACTAAATGTCAATAATGGCATCAAGGAGTAAAATAAGAGAGAAACTACATTACGATCACAAGCACCGATTGTACACTCGAAAAACCATAGAATTGTTCTTTTTGCTTCAGAACTGTGACAATGGCATGATAAATAAGATCTACAAACACAGACGAACAGGAAACGATTCGAGAAATTATCCATGACTGAGAATACATGTAGAACAGGGTGATAGAGACAAAATCTGATATTGTAAATCTAGAACGAATAAAGCAACAAGAAAAGAATGTCTATATTACTGATCAGAAAACATTGGAGTAATTTGGTGAACAAGCTCCTCCTGGGTGCATGCTAGCTCGTAATCTTCCACGATAGCAGCAGCAGCTTCCAAAGGTGTTTTGCCGACAATTCTACGAGCTTCCCTTCCATCCCATTGCTTCCCATATTTGACCAAGAAAACTTTCAAGATGTTGCTCACTATCCTATCTGCCAGAAAACAGGAAACAATAATGAATAACTCAATCAAGAACCCAAAAAAAGAAGAGTACTTTTATTCGACCCATTTCCGAAGTGTCTTCTTGAAATTTCTAACTGTCCCAGTTTAGCATTTGATTAAGCGCCAAGGAGAGCTATTAAGCGTTAACAACCATTTAGTGGCTTCGTTCCATCAGGCAACCACTTAGGAGGCCTCTTAATCTTCTTCTGAAGAATACACATGTAAAGAAGCAGGTGCATATGAAGCATGGTTTTACCTGTATTAAGGAGAGTGCCATCCAAATCAAGGATTACTGCTGACACCGACTTGGTTAGAGACGTTAGCACAGACATTTTCGTGTATGTCACAGATTTCTAGTCTGTTACATGCGGCCCTTTGCCCTGGTGCCTAGAAGAGGAGAACACAGGAATCAGGATTCACCGTAAAGAGCACTGGCCTCGAAAGAAACCGTTAACAATATGGGAATCAAAGAGCTGGTATCATATCAAGCCGGTAAGAAACTATTTGATACAACCACATTTCCTCCTCAATATTCAACTCGTATGTGCGGGGAGAAAGATGACTGTATATGATCATCCATCATAAAGCATCACTAATTCATGGAGATCATCATAGCGTAATGACATTTATTCATGCCTAGAAACACAACATTGCTTGATTTCTAAGAGAACACAGCTCAAAATTCTGAACAGACGATTCCAGAAATGCTACCGAGTCACTTTTAGGACAATCAATCGAAAGCTCTATTTTTACATCGGTGAATATTTCATGGACCCAAAACCTCATCTACGACGAACAGAATCACCATCACTTATCCTTTTAGCTTTTTTCCATTTCCAATTCCCATTTTCCTCAGAACTCTCACTTCTTCCATCAAATCAAATCAAACACAACTCTGTCAACTACTACACCGAATTCCACGCATTCACGATACTGATTCAAAAAAGTAACGACAACAACAACAAAGAATCAAAATGGTCTCACTGCAATCACATACACAGGGGGAGCGATTGAGGTGCCTCGAATATTGGCGAGTGAGAGCTTCTTCAGTGGATTGGGAAGCGGAATCGAAGTAGGTTTAGATTGTGGAAGATGATGAAGACGATTTGGGCTGGCTTCGCTTTGCTTTGTTGTACGATTGGGCTACGATTTTCTGTTGCATTCATTTTTCTTTTTCTTTTGTCGGGGATTTTCAGCCTTGCTAGGGTGACAAATAACAGCCTGGCCCGGCCCGGCCCTTTGAGGCCCCGGGTTTGGCTCGACCATCTTGATTTTGATCAGGTCAGGGCCAGTCCGACCTTTGAACAGGATTAGGTTTGGTTCGATCTTTCTGATTTTGACCAGATCAGAGCCGATTCGACTCTTTGGACAGGACTGGACTTGAGTCTTGATTCTATAGATAAAAGCCTGGGTCGACTCAATCCCATCAAAAGTCCGAACCGACTCAGCCTTTGATTGGGTTTTAAGGCCCATTGACTGGCTTTGAGGCCTAAACCCTAAAAAGTCCAAAAAAAACCTTACCTAACCCACTAACCCTTGATCCTTAAGCCCTAACCCCCACATCCTTATCCTAACTGTAACATTCCGAAATCCAGTTAAATTGACACGTGACGTTACGTCGGTACAAATATAGTCTATGTCAAGATCAAATAACCCAAAATGAGTTTTAGATATAGAAGTCAAGGAACTACCTGTATATCAGAAATACATAATTTATAATTATGTCATTGCAACTGCAAATTATCTTACAGTAATAAGAATATTACAAATCTGAATATTACATTGATCCAAAATATGTGGAGCTATCTACATGCATGATTTCTCGCTCTACGGCGCTCCAATCCCACTTCTGTCTCAACATGAAAATAAAACTTATAACCCATGAATAAAAAACTCAGCAACCTAAGGTGATGAATTCGATTTTCAGGGCTTTTTTCACCGACTATGACAGATCGCAAAAAAAGTCTGAAGGAACCCCCGAAGGGGAACAAGTGAAAGAAAATATGTACTTAGGACATATTAGTCAAACAATATATATATATATATCGTATCGTATATATGTCATATCAATTCGTATATAGGTCATAACCTTTTGTGTCTTTCCTTCTTATTAGTTGGTTTGTCCCTGACAAAATTATAATAGGTCAACTCTGAAAGATATGACAAACTTTGAGATATGATCGACTCTGACACGAAGCCAACAACAATTCTGGCGCGAAGCCGACAACCACAACTCTGACGAGAAGCCGATAACCACTCAGGCACGAAGCCACAACAATGGGGATTCAATCGCTGATGCGACAAGTCTATACAAATCATATTCTTTTTCTTTTTCATGTTCATTAGGTTAGTTAGACCCGATTGACATGCTCGGGCCTCCCTGAAAGAGTTAATCGCCCCGTGGCTCAACCATCGCCACCTCAATGCCGTTGCGTGCACGAGAAGGGAACAAGACGTTACTGTTCCCTCCCTAACTAGTTCCTCATCCACTTGTCCGTCACGAGACTCAATCAACGAATACTTAATAGAGTTTCATGACTCTAGACATTATCGCTTGGCGTCCAAGATGACCGTCCTCATTCCCCCCAACAAGCACCTCAAGGATGTCAAACACGATTCCAATGGATCTAAGAAAAGACACACTGTTCAACTTTACTCGAAACATGATTATTATTATTATTAAATTTTATGTTCATCATAATACTTCTCTTTCACATTTCGAATAGATCAACAATCTTAGTAGTATCGATTCTATGTCATCCTTATGATAGTTTATCCAGTTCTGTTCATTATTACTGGGTTTCATTAATGTTATTGTTTTTGATTCGTTAATTCAATCATTCGATAAGATCCCCCCTTAGATGGTTGTCGGAGTATAATATATGTACAATGTGTCCCTTTTTAATCTTGATTCTCTCCATAGTATATTACATACTATATAACACGTATCCAAGAAATACATAGCATAAAAGGCATGTTAGGGACCACTCATAGCACATATTTTCCACTCCAATCATGCCTTGATATAAACTCGTAGAAATAAACCCGAATATAACATATGCACGCCAAACCCACATCGAGCTAACCACATGCTAACACAATAGCATAAAATAATTATCCTTGTTCCCGGGCATATGTCAATAAGTTTATTTATCCCGATTCCTCCAAGGAACATAATTTTAACATCCGACTAAGTTTGTTATCATAACCATTATGACATAAAACCCGCAAATAAACATAACTATGCATAAGAAGCATAAGTAAGCATAGTCACAACCATCCATGAAAATACAACCCATAACAAACTTTCCCCAGATCTTGTTTATTTTATAGGATTATATGGATAATTATTGTTGTCTCATTGTATGTCCCCAATGTCTCTTCGTCCCATAATCTCCATGAAATAAAAGATGCTTCTACATAAGATACAACAATTATGTTTCACAATGAATTGGCATAAATAAATGTTTAATTGTCTTGAATAATCAGTTAAAGTGTAATTCACCAAACCAGAATGGTCCAACATTATATTTCTTCCGTATCATAAAATAATTTATGTGTATGTTGATATTTTTTGTAATTACTCATTTACCCTTGGATCTATGTGAGAAAAAAGAAAAAAAAAAAAGGAAGGGAGGAGAATTGGTATGGATGATTTGATGGGCTTGGGAACCTTGAATAGTTTGAACTGTTAGGGACATCCTAAAGGGAACAAGACCTTACCTACTTTTCATTTTTGAAATTAGGTTGACTCCGTAGGATTTGGAGTTCGTGAAATGTAAGACAAACTTTCGCAACGGGATCGTCGGCAGCAAAAAGAAGTGGCGGCCTCATATTCTTTTGGACAATGAGATTGAGATCACTGTAAGACAGATATCCAACCAATACATAGACGTGATGATGGAAGCTAACCATCTTTGACCACAGTGGATATTTACAGGGATATACGGGGAACCAAGAACAGAACTGCTATACAAGACTTCAAAGAGAGTCTGTGTGGACTTGTAGGGATAATGAATGCTCCCTGATTATATGTCGATGACTTCAACGAGATTTCAACAAGATTTTGAACAATTCATAGAAAAGGAGGGAGAGCAAGGGAATCAAGACTCATGACGAACATTCAAGACGCCATGGAATATTGCAACCTATCTGACCTGGAATACCAAGGCACTAGATTTACAAAGGGACGAAGGGTGAGAGGAAACAGTTGGGTTCGAGAACGATTAGATAGCGTGGTCGTTAATCCAACGTGCCTAAAAATCTTTCCACAAGTGAAAGTTCAATCACGTGATCGCACCAAGTCACATCGTATCCCCATACTTGTGGAGTGAAGAAAGCATGACCGTTGCCAACTTGGGGGCTATATAGAGACAAGACTGTGACACAAGAAGAGGCAACGTTATGAAACCTATTGGGATCGAGACCCTGAGTGTGTAGCTCTTGGGGGATAAAGCAGATCCAAAAACCATAACTTAAGACGTGACATAGAGGCCAAATGGGTCCAAATACAAGCCATAACTTAAGACGTGACATAGAGGCCAAATGGGTCCAAATACAAGCCATTAGCTTGGAAGAGGAGGACAAGGACCAATGGAATACTTTGACTGTTTTGAAAGATTTAGACACCTTATTGGAAACTGAAGAGAATTATTGGGCACAACGTGCCCGAGAGTTTAGTGGCTCAAACAGGGAGATGGGAACACTGCTGGTCATTGAATTACTAATCCAACAGATATAACCAATGAGATCAACAAGTTCTACCGTCAGCTGTTCACCTCTAGTACAGCAAGAACTGAGATACCTGATTTTGAGTCCTGGATGTATGTCCTGAATCCAGAGCAGCATGCCTTCCAAGATAGCCCCTTCACTAAGGAAGAAGTTATAGAGGGCTTGAAACAAATATCAGGAAACAAATCACCACGACTGGATGGTTGCGACCATTGGAGAAGAAGTAATTAGCATTGTCCTATGGAACCTGAATGAAGAAACTGACATATCCCCTCTAAACTCTGCATTTCTGATGCATGTTCCCAAACTAAAACAACCTGAGAGGGTATCCCATTTTTGACCTATTAGCCTTTGTAACGTTTTATATAAATTAGTGTCGAAAACTATTGCTAATCGTTTGAGGAAGTTTCTGCCTTCACTCACTTCCAATCTGCAAAGGGCAACGTCATAGCTGTCTTCGAAACAATGCACTTTATTGGACATAAGAGGAGGGGAAATGAGAGATTCTATGCCTTGAGCCTGAACATGACCAAAGCACATGATCCGATTGAATGGCACTTTATCAATTCGGTCATGGCATTGATGAGCTTTCCACAGAAATGAAGAACTCTAGTGATGAATTGTGTTTCAACGGTATCATTCTCCGTTCTTCATAATGGAGCACCTTTGGATCCCTTTAAACCATCAAGAGGGATTCGCCAAGGTGATTCGATTTCCTCTTTCCGATTCATTATGTGTGCGGAGGCCTTATCATTCCTAATTCAGAGATAAGTGATGAAGGGCACTATGAAGGGTGGTGTCAAGGTCTGTCGGGGTCCTTTAAGTGTGGCCAACTTGCTATTTGCCAATGACAGTGCGATGTTTGACAAAACAACTGAGAATGAGGAACATGCTCTGGCAAACGTACTTAAATGCTAGGAGATGGTCTCAGGTCAGCTTATAAACAAAGAGAAGTCGGCCATCACTTTTAGCCCGAACGCACCAGAAAAGATTAGAAGGAAGTTCGAGGAAGCTCTAGGCATTAAGGAGATAGGAGAGCCATCCTCTGTCGGAAGATCAAAGAAAACTTTGTTTGTCGGAACCAAAGATAGAATACGAAAGGCTCTCGATCAATGGGAGGGCAAATTCTTGTCTCCTGCAGGGAGAGAAATTATGATCAAGTCAGTTCTATAATCCATACCAACTAATCTCATTAATTGTTTTCGTATACCGGATACGATAGTGGAGGAATTACATGATGAGTACAATAAATTCTTGTGGGGGTCGAAGGACAATAAACGACGAATCCATTGGATGAGGTGGAAGAAAGTATGCGCACCTAAAAGCGAAGGCGGGCTTGGGTTTTGAGAGCTGGATGCTTCAACGATGCATTACTCGCCAAATAACTGTGGCAACTGATCATGAACCCAGATTCGCTGACAGCCAGAATACTCGATGTGAGATATTACCCAAGCTGTCAAATCTGGGAGTCGCTTGGCGAAGTATTGTGTTAGCGAAGTCTCTCCCCGAACGAGGGCTATGTTGACATGTCGGCAATGGAACAGATATCCATGTTTGTGACACATGGATACCAAGCCTTTAGCGATTGCGGATGATACAAACATTGGCCAAACTAGATCCAAATACACGGATCTCGGCGTTCATTGACCGAGCAAGTAATCAATTGATTGAGCCGACTCTAAGAACCAACTTTCCTCTTAACATCGTGCAAGAAATCATGAAGATTTCAGTCCGACGACACGAGAGATCGGACGCTCTGATATGGACCTTTCATACAAGTGAAATTGCATGCCATTGTGCTTTCTCCATCAGATTTATGGAGGGGAACGAGGAAAGAAGTAACCAACAAGCAACAATACACTAGAAGAGATTATAGAGTTGCACAGCTCATTCACGCACCAAGATGTTCATGTGGAGGGCACTCATAGCGTGCTCAATTACATGTGCTTGACATACTAAGGAAGCGAGGAATGCAACTAGATAATGGCTGCAAGGAATCTGAGAGTCAAGGCGAATCAATCATTCATACCCTTGTCACTTGCACCAAGGTAGCATACACTTGAAACCAAACCCCACAAAATCTCCATAGCATAGATTTGGATTGAACCTTAACTTCAAAATTAAAAATAAAATAAAATAAAGATTAATCAAAGCAAAATGCTTTCTCCAAGATTAATCAAGGCAAACACACCAAAAAAAAGAAAAAGAAAAAAAAAGAACAATTCACTGACTCAAATAACGATGGATCAAGGAGATGCAATAATGCCACCAAAAATCTCAAAATCCAAGTGATCAATTCCCTTATCATTCATTCGTATAACACAAATCCAAAATCACAAATACATTCTTGGTTTACATAAAACGACAGCATTGAATCGAACTTGGAGATTGATTTGGGATTCAATGGAGCGAACCCTAGAAATGAAAGAGAAACTGATTTGAAGACTCGAAAACCAATTTGACAAATGACTGAATCTAACAATCCCTACAATTGAAACAACAGTAATCGATTCTAGTACTTAATCCAATTGATTGAAAGAAAGGAACCAATAGTAGAGGATGCCATTGATGAGGGGACTTTGACTATGGAGTTTGAATTTAACAAGAATGGAGTCGGGTTTCAGGTTGATCTAGATGGATGGTAGAAAAGGAAGCGATGAGGTTGGGTTAGAGTTAAAAGATTAAAATGAAAGGGGGTAGATTAAACAAATAGTATTTCTTATTTTTATTTTTATCTTGCAAGACATATATGTGGGTGGGACATGATAGAAAGAAACATTTTTATCTTGCAAGACATATATGTGGGTGGGACATTTTTATATATTTTTTTAAATATATAAAAATAAATATTTAATTTTTATATATTTAAAAAAATCGTATTATTTTAATATAAAATTATGATTAAAAAATTATTAAAAAATCAATTAAATATTTTTTCTTATCTTTAAATAAAATCAAATTACTTTGACGTTACAAAAATCATGTGATAATTCGATTTTATGTTGTTTTGGCAGTACTTATTCCTGTATGCTGATAAACCCTTGCCATAAAGCATCTCTCATCCCCGCCTCGCCGCCGTCTCCACCTTCTCCTCCACCGCCCTTCTCCGCCGCCACCATGCTCTCAACCTCGACTTCCTTGCCTCCAAACCTCCATCCCCTTCCCATGAAGCGAAAACCCACCGAGCAGCAACCGGAACCCTCAAATTCCTCGAAGAGAGCACACAGGGATTCGATGGCGGAAGTGAAGGTGGCGTGTGTGCACGACGTGTCGTATCCCGAGGGGTATTCGGAAGAGGAAGGGAGGGTGAGGGTGGGGGAAGGAGAGGAAGGGGAGAGGCCGCCGGCGAAGGAGTTTCCGTTTACTTTGGATCCGTTTCAAGGGGTGGCGATCAAGTGCCTCGACAAGGGAGAGTCCGTCATGGTGAGTTTGAGGTTTGATTAACGAGGAGTGCTAAGATTGCATATATCTCGTCCTCAGGAGATAGTTGTACTATATATTGTTGTTGTTGATGCTGCTAGAGATGCTCTTTGATGATTGTTGATTGGAATTTTTATTTGAATAATGAATTTCATGGACGATTTAGGATGCCCGGAGCCAAGTGTTGGTTTGTCAATGGAAGGGGGAGTGTTTACCCATATCGGGAAAAAAATATTACAAATGCAATTGGTTTTGAGTTGGAACCGATGGTTTAATAGTGTCCAAGTTGAAGCCTTCCGGAGAGAGAGTGATAGCATTCCTATTTGATTCGTTGATGTTCAGTTTTGTCTAAAGCTGAATTGATTTGTCTTAATGGAGAGTGGTTTTTTGGGGAAGAGTGATGAAGATGAGGTTTTGCTAGTGTTTCGTCGGTCATTTTTGTGGGTTGTGTGTGATTTGGATTTTGGAGTACCCGGAATGGTCACTTTTTGCTGATTACTGGGAAAATCTTTATATGATTAGGAGTTTCCGTTTAGTATTGACCCTTTTGGGGCGGACGTTGATCGATTGTCTTCATGAGGGAGAGTCATTGAGGGTAATGTGATGTTGTTGAGTTAGGGTGATGTGTTTTTATTGGTTTATTGTTTGTTTTGTGAAGGTTGAAAGGGTTAACTAGATAATGATGGCTCAAAATGAGAAGCCTTATTTGAGTGATTTAATGAAGATTAGGTCTTGCAAGTGATCACATGCTAGTTCTTGTGGTTTTCGTGTGATGAGTGCTGGGGTTAGCGTATTTTTTATGGTATAATTTGGGAAGTCCCTCGGTATTATTTGTTGAATTTTTGATTTTTGTTTGATGTGATATGCCAGAATAGCAACTTGTTACTACAACTTGGAAATCTCTCTGTGCAATGAATGGTTGATATTTGTGGGGCTTGTTATGAGGACTCAGCCTGTCTGTGAGACGATATCATTTATCAAAAGGACATCAGTCTTGTAGGTAACCAGACCCTGTAAACTCACGAAGAGTTTTTGAACACGTGATCTCCAGAGGTGTATTTGGCTAATTATTTTGTGGAACAGTGTTGATACTGAATTTTTTCCCCTGGGATATGCTGAATAGCGACTTTTTTTGTTTTGTTATCAAATAGTGTTCTTTCGGAAGTACACCAATATTCTTAACATCTGCTTGGATTTTTTCATTTTTAATAGGTATCTGCCCATACCTCAGCCGGGAAAACTGTTGTTGCTTTATATGCAATTGCTATGTCTTTGAGGAACAAGCAAAGGGTGATATATACTTCACCTATCAAGGCATTGAGCAACCAAAAGTATAGAGAATTCAAAGAAGAGTTTGGAGATGTTGGCTTGATGACTGGAGATGTCACCATCGAGCCAAATGCTTCTTGCCTGGTATGTTTCTTTCTTTTTATTTTCCGGAGTATGACTATACACGTAATATACTATCCATGGCCTTCTTACCAACAATGTTCTGTAGGTTATGACTACAGAGATTTGGCGTAGTATGCAATACAGAGGGTCAGAGGTTACGCGGGAAGTGGCTTGGATTATATTTGACGAGGTGCATTATATGCGTGATAGGGAAAGAGGTGTGGTTTGGGAGGAGAGCATCGTTATGGCTCCAAAGAACTCTCGGTTTGTGTTCCTGTCCGCAACAGTGCCTAATGCAAAGGAGTTTGCTGATTGGGTCGCTAAGGTAATAGCCCTTTGTAATTTTTTTATTTTGTATAATGGTGTGATGGTGATGCAAGTTTTTCAGTGACAGGGTCCTCTGTAATTGTCCCTGCATCGACTTGCGCCTGGTTGTAATCATGATATGCCCATGCTTTGTCTAGTCTCTTCGATTACCGCGCTTTCTCTTACCGAGGTTGATGTGCATGGATCATTTGAGATCCAAGTTGAACAAGTTTCAAGTTTTTTTTTTTTTTTTTGGGTGGTTGTAGTTGTAAGTGCACAATGAAGTAGCCTATTGTGGTGTTTTGTGATTATGACGCCATATGCTAACTTGGAGTAGACGAATCAGTTGCGAACTGGCTGGTGGCTTTGAATGAGTTGGTTTTATACCGTGGAGAGAGAACGACTTCAGAGCAATGAAATTCTGGAAATTCTCAGGATGTCATACTATAAAAATAAGGACTGGGGAAAAAAAAGAGAGTAAGGGATGAAGGCAGTGTATCTTAATGGGAGAGTATAGTTTTTTGGGTTTAGAAGTTCTCTGTGATGTTTTAAGGAAGTAGATCACTGAAGTAAAGGAACTCGATCAAACATTTGGATTTCTGTCAGAATATTGTCTTTGTAATCTTGTTTTTGGAAGAAGCATTTAAATTGCCACCTCGGTTTTTTCTTTTATTCTTTTGATGGCTTCATAATACAGTTGTTTTCTGCTTGTTGTGATATGTGTGGTTTTATATGTCTCTATTTGCTTCTATTTGCTCGAACTGTCTTTTTCTCCAAGATTGCTAATTACTTTTTGATCAATTACTGTACAGGTCCACCAACAACCGTGCCATATTGTTTACACTGATTACCGGCCAACACCTCTTCAACACTATATATTTCCTTCTGGTGGTGATGGCTTGTACTTGGTGGTTGATGAGAAGGGTAAATTTCGTGAGGATAGTTTCCAGAAGGCCTTAAATGCACTAGTGCCCGGTGCTGAAGGTGACAAGAAAAAAGAGAATGGTAAGTGGCAGAAGGGGATAGCCATGGGCAAAGTAGGTGAAGATAGTGACATTTTCAAGATGGTGAAAATGATTGTAATGCGCCAGTATGATCCTGTCATACTTTTCAGTTTCAGCAAAAGGGACTGCGAGTTTCTTGCGATGCAGGTGACTGCTTTCTTTCTCACCTCCTTGATCATTCCCTTTTACTATATTGTGTTTTGATGAAGTGCCTTTACTGTGGTACTGCCCTCATTATTTCTATATTATTTGCAACTGATAGTAACTACCCCAATGTCAATGGACAACATATTTATCTTTTAATTGCAAATCCTTACTGTTTTCAGCATTGCGGACAACTAAATAGGGAGTTCAACCTTGAGTTGAGCAAGCCAACTTGACCCAAAATATTCAGATATGGTTCAATAGAAGATGAAGCAATTTGCATTAATAACCTTGCATGCCATGCCCAAATATCCAAATCCAACCTGTTATATGGCTTATATTGGTGTCATATGATGGTCATTGATGCCCTCATGTGGGGATTTATCTGCTCATCAGTTATCATATACATCTATGTATTGGATGGGGGATGTGATCATATATAATCCCATCATCAGTTTTTAAAGGATATGTGCAAGCTCTTCGCCATTATTCTTGGGTTGCTTAAGGAATTCTTAACATATGTTGTCATGCAAAAAAAAAAAAAAATGTTTATGCTCTGTACTGCCTGCTTTGTCTTATACTTTTGATTTGTCAAGAGCTATGTGCATGTATTGTTTGGGTGATTTATTTTTTCCATGTAACAGTATGACATCTTCGTATTTAGCTAGATCTATCATCTCACTCCTCTCACCATGTTATTTCTGTATTTTGCATGGAAGATGGCGAGAATGGATTTGAATGACGAAAATGAGAAGGCAAATGTTGAAACAATCTTTTGGAGTGCTATGGACATGCTTTCAGATGATGATAAGAAGCTTCCTCAGGTACTATGTTTTGCCCCTTCTTATCAAATTTCATGTTCCTGCCCAGAAATGCTTTGTGATTCATATGTGTAAACCTATATACCCTTTCATCTAATTTCTCTTGTGAGTCGTTGCATGTTATAATTTAACTCTCAGAAATGTATTGAAAGCTTGTAATTGTTTACTACAAAATGGTATTACAAGTAGTTTGTTTTGATTCCTTTGCATTTGGGTAATTGCTAGTGAAATGTTTGATAATGTTGGATTTTGTGTTTATTGTTCAAGATTCAACATTGTAAGACTGTAAGACTATTCGGGAACACAAGGTAACTGCTGCAATCGGCTTGGAAGTATCCCCCTCTGTTATGGGCATGATCCAATATTTTGTGAATTCAATCACTCATTGGGAACATAGATTAGTCAAATTGATCCCGTTCAAGTTTCTTTGCCTGTATTTTTGCTCCAAAATACTTGGTTTGATTGTATGCACGTATTTTTGTTCCCATTGTTACGATTGGATAATGTTTTTCTTTGAAAAGAAGTTTTGGCATAAAAACTTTTTAAATAATTATCAGGTTTCCAATATGTTGCCCATTCTGAAACGGGGGATTGGAGTTCACCATTCTGGCCTTCTTCCCATTTTGAAAGAAGTTATAGAGATACTGTTTCAAGAAGGGCTTATCAAGGTATGAAGCTAACAACGTTGAATCCTATAATTTCCATTTGATAAGATTCCCCTTAATTCAGTTTGGATTCATTTAGTAGTAATGCCGAATCAAATTTTCTTAGTGTCTGTTTGCCACAGAGACATTTAGCATTGGCTTGAACATGCCTGCAAAGACAGTTGTGTTTACAAATGTTCGTAAGTTTGATGGGGATAAGTTCAGATGGATATCCAGCGGGGAATATATACAGATGAGTGGCCGTGCTGGTCGTCGAGGTATTGATGAACGTGGGATCTGCATTCTTATGGTAGATGAGAAGCTTGAGCCTTCTACAGCTAAAATGATGCTTAAAGGAAGTGCTGATAGCTTGAACAGGTATTCATTTGTTGCTCCTTTCAAAGTTCAAACGTCCATGTTAGGTGCTCTTCTCATGATTTTTACCAATAATAGAAACTCAAGAAAGAGGGAAAACAATTGACTAGAAATTAAAATGAAGTAACAGATGCGGCTTGCATATGATTAATCAATAATGATGTTTCTGTGTCATTGCAGCGCCTTCCATCTAAGCTACAATATGCTTTTAAATCAGTTGCGGTCTGAAGATGGCAATCCTGAAAACTTGCTTCGCAATTCGTTTTATCAGTTTCAAACAGATCGTGCCATCCCAGATTTTGAGGTTAGTGAACAAGTAGTTGGATGTTTACATGTTGGTTCTTGGAATAAGTTGGTGACATGCGACCTATTTTTTGCAGAAACAAGCTAAGATGCTTGAAGAGGAGAGAGATTCGATTGTAATAGAGGGAGAAGATAGCCTGAAGACCTATTACTCTCTACTAGCGCAATACAAAGGTTACAAGAAAGATGTGCGCGATATTGTTTTTACTCCGAAGTACTGCTTACCCTTTCTCCAACCAGGGAGGCTTGTCTCCATTGAGTGCACAAAAGATGATGATGCACCTTCTTTTTCCATCGAGGATCATGTCACATGGGGGGTCATCATTAACTTCAAAAGGGTGAAGGGGGCTTCCGAAGGTGTGGCCCGTATCTCATAACAATAATTATTTTTTTTCATTCTATTGTCGTGAGTTCTAACTCGCCTAATTATTGTCAGACTATGCTAGTAAAAAGCCAGAAGATGCAGACTATACAGTAGATGTTCTTACGAAATGTGTTGTGGACAGAGACAATGGGGTAAAGAGATCAGCAAAAATCGTCCCAATGGAAGAGCATGGAGAGCCTGCCGTGGTTTCTGTTGATCTTTCACAGGCAATGCTCTCATCTGCTTTTATCTCCTTTTGGCATTCTGAATCTGAGCATGTGGCGGATTAGTATTGGTTTCAATTTCGCTCTACTGTTCAAATGATTTCGGTAGTTAAATGTATGCTATTTTTTCCTAATAGTTATATCCGTGCACATTTATCGAAGGCAGAGACGAGGGCTAATGAATGAAGGCAGAGACGAGGGCTAATGAAATTTTCTGTTGTTACAGCTGTATAACATTAGCGGAATAATATTAGTGGACGTACCAAAGGATCTTGTGCCAATTGATGCCCGGCGACGCACACTGAAAAAGGTCTTGGAAGTGCTTTCGAGATTTCCCAAGAACGGGATTCCCCTTTTAGATCATGAAGAAGACTTGAAGGTACATGTTTTTGTTTTTGTTTTGTTTTTCCAGAAAAGAGTGTCCCTTGGTGGTTCAGCATGGATGTTGATCGCTCATATAGTCATGTATTTGTTGCAGGTTGAGAGCAAGGCACATAGAAAGGCTGTAGACCGAATAGAAGTCTTGGAAGGCCGGATTGCTAAACATGAAGTGGCGAAGTCTTCACATATCGAGGAGAAACTTAAAGTTTTTCACCAAAAGCAAGAATTGACTGCCAAAATAAAGGCGATCAAAAGAGAAGTGCGGTCTTCCAGTGAGCTTGCCTTTAAAGACGAGCTCAAAGCAAGAAAACGAGTTCTGAGAAGGCTAGGGTAAGCTTCTATTGTAATTTCCTCTTGAAAATGATCCTTTCGTTGTTGTACCTTTGTCCATCTCATGAAGTTATAATAGCTTGGTGTAGTCACCAGCAGTTGTAGAACTAAAAGTCTGACGTTGCTGCAGATATATTACTCGGGATGATGTTGTGGAGTTGAAAGGGAAGGTGGCGTGCGAAATCAGTAGTGCTGATGAGTTGATGCTGACAGAGCTCATGTTCGGTGGTGTTCTCAAGGACATAAAGGTCGATGAGCTGGTTTCTCTTCTATCTTGTTTTGTGTGGCAGGAGAAACTTCCTAATGCTCCAAAGCCTAGAGAAGAGCTTGAAATGCTATTTGTCAATTTGCAAGATACGGCTCGGAGGGTCGCCAAAACTCAGCTAGAATGCAAGGTGAAATTGTACATTCGATTTTAATTTAGGAAAATGTATCACCGCCACTTAGTTTGCAGCCCAGCTTTTGCTACTTGTATACTTTACGTTTTTACTTGAGATCTATGCCACTAGGTAAGCCAGGTTGAGTTGAAGTAACTGCTTGACTTATGATGCAGCCCATTCGATTTCTTCTCTGCTTCCTTGAATGGCATATATCCTATGAATGATGCCTAATGGAGACTAAAGGTGTTTCACTGTTTATGACAGGTCGAGATCGACGTGGAGAACTTTGTGACCTCATTCCGGTATGATATAATGGAGGCAGTTTATGCTTGGGCAAAGGGATCCAAGTTCTACCAGATCATGGAAATGACACCAGTTTTCGAGGGAAGCTTGATCAGAGCTATTAGAAGATTGGAGGAAGTTCTTCAGCAGCTTAAACTGGCAGCCATATCCATCGGAGAAACAGAGCTCGAGTACAAGTTCGAGGAAGCTGTTTCCGTGATCAAGAGGGATATAGTCTTCGCCGCATCCCTCTATGTCTGATTTGATTTTCTGTGCTCCATTTTTGCTTCGCTGGTTCAAAGCAACTCCGGCAATAGAGATAGATTGGAAGGGCGATTTTGCAGCAACTCCGGCAATAGAGATAGTCAGGATTGGAAGGGTGATTATGTATGTCGATTCTTACTAATTGCAGTCCCAAATCCACGGATTAGGGTCATCCCTCATTGTTGTATCCGTAATTATAAATATATATAGGGCAAAGTTCTGCGGTCTTTAACATACTTGAATTCTTTCCCCGAAGCTCGAATTCTATGCTGTTCCATTCTTCATTTCTTTGAATGCCTGTTTTGTCAAGCAATAGATCCGACGAAAGCTTGTACACCTCTTGTTTCATCAAGCACTGTGAGTGTAGTGAGTTTACACAGAACAAAGTCTAGACCGTGGATCATAATCACCAAATGTTCGTTTATGCCATATTATTTTTCGCCCATTGACATGATTTCAGCAATATCCTAAATGCTAGCACATGATTTTCTCAAAATTTCTTAGGGTTTTCAAATCTTTTAAAGTATACTAGGTTATGTTCGTTTTCAATATCTAGTTTTCGTTCTTAACCGTAGTTTTGAAGGTTTAGCTAGATCACTAACACCTTTATCCTTTGTTCATGTTGCACGGATAAGATGTTAAGTGATGTTTAGCTTTGGATTATCGTTCTCAAGATCTTATTTATTGATTTCTATATACTTTCGTTAGTTATTTATACACTTTAGTTATTTGATTCGATCTATATTACACACGTTTTTTGATATGAACAGGGATGGACTCTGTTATATAGAAATAGCATCCTGGTACATAAGCTTAAACCTTTATTGTTGTTGGGTTTTCACTCCTATGTGGAGACAAAAGCCCAAGCCCAATGGAAAGCCCAAAGCCCAAGCCCATGATCAAGGCTAAGTCAAAGCTACTTGCTCATAAAGAAATCAGGTGTATAAATACGAATATGTATTCAAGTTGTAGAAGTAAGCCGTAGAAGACAAAGAGGAACAATATGAAGAGAAGTTCTCTTCGTCTGCACACAAACACAGCCATCTTAAAACCGTGTTTGCCGATTCGTTCACCGTTGGATCGGGCTGAAATTTTGTCAGCATGTCCTGGACATCCAGGACTTCATTTTGAACGGTTGGATCGACAAGACAAAGTCGAAAGTGTGAGATATTGCCTCAACAATGCCTCAGGTTTTTGAGGTTGTTTATGCTCTTGTTTTGTATTTGCAAGCTTGTTTTGCTTTGCCATTTCGACTGGTTGTTTGCACGATTGTGTGCACTTGATTGTGTACATTTTGTACTCAGATTTGATCATAGTGAAACTGGTTCATTGGTCTTGATGACCCGTGGTTTTTACTCTTGATTTTGAGTGGTTTTCCACGTTAAAAATCTTGGTGTTCGTGTCATTATTTTTCTGTCGTATATTTGTTGAGTTGCTCCTATCAGATTCTTACAAGTGGGGGATTGAGTCCGCTGTCTCATATTCCCAACAATTGTTGCTCACCCTCAAGCGGAAACTTATACAGAAATCTTTGAACATACTTGTTACTACGCACTGCTGTTCTAAGCTCCGTAGTGTGCACCCTTCACGGAAGTAACAAGTTTCTGAGACATCATCCCTTATTTATAGAGAAGTGCTTGTGATTCTTCTGACATGGCTACACAATAATGAGTGGCATTCACCTTTGACTACGTAAACAAAGGATAATGCAATTATGATACCTCAGATTGTCGGGGGCCTGAACTCAAAGAAGAGTTCTTGACGCTGACTGGTGAGTGTTGGAGGCTCGCACGAGCAGTCCGCTCTGCAGTCAAGCTTGAGTTGCAGCTTAAAATCCTAAGTGAATGGCTGTCGTATTCCTCAATCTGATTCCAGTTGCAATAAGCTTTTTTCTCCAGAGTTCTTGCAAGGTCCTGGAAATTGAAGATTTTGAGTACTTTTGAGGCTTTTAGCACAAGTTTACAAACATTTTGCAACATTTGCAACACTTTCTGTCTTAATTTTCCGACTTTCTTCAGTTTACGACATTTAAAAGTAATTGAAGACATTTCTGAACTCTTTAGGCTTCTCGGAAAGTAAATCAAGATCAGAAGTACCCACTTAGCATGAAAGATGAAACACAAGAGGTCGGGACAACTAATATCAAGGCAAAATTTGATTCTCATGACCACCCACACACTCACACATAATTTTTCCTTTTTTATTTTGTCAAAAATATCCCATACTCTTGCCTTGGCTGAATAAAATTTTGCCTTGGAAATATCAATCCCCAGGTTGTAATTCTCAAAATTGCTTTTACATGCTGAAAATCAATTGCCACCCTTAGCAGCAATCTCTCAATGTTATCAAGATCGTCTGCCACAGCCTAGCTTCACTTTCATCCTATACGACAACACAAGACCATGGAATGCAGACAGATAACAGACCTTTTGGTGATCAGAAAGACCATCCACAGAGAAATATTGTCCATCGATGACTAAGCTGCTTAGCTCGAAAAAATTGTTCAAGATGACACCCGTTTCCCCCTCGTTGTCAGGAGAGAAATAGCAAACCTTCCCAGTCGGAGCACAAGTCTTTGCATGATTTATGAGAGCGTCACGTTTCTTGTTCGGCATGCCACTGAGTAGCTACAGCAAGTATATTTAAAAAAAATCCTTTAATAGTTTCCCCACCACCTGCGTTAACTCATCAGAAATCAACTGAGTATACAACGCTTACATTTCTTAATCCCTCAGGATCTTTAGCAAAATATCGTCGAAAATCTTCAACAGTGTTAATCTTGGCTTGATTCAATATCTTGTGAGCCTTCCCATCTTTTGCAATGTTCTCTAATCTCCACACTTGGTCGTCTGATGCAGGAGGATAATGCTTCTTATATCCTGTAATGATCACATCCAGGAAAAGAGACAAAACACATTTGAAAAGATTACTGGTACGGTAATATGGCATGGATGAAGGCAACTAGGCAAGTACTCACGCTCTCCTCTATGGTCCCTGACACTGAAGGCTTCTGTCTTGGCCTCGCGAACACGAATGCCTTCACAGTAGCCAGAGGCAATCTTTACTCCGAAACGAAACTTTTTGCTCCTGATCCAGCTCGAGTTATCTGTAAATTTCAAGTCATTAAATGTAGCTAGACCCTTTTTCAAGCTCACTTGCACCTTTCCCGCAAGCAGGGGCCTCCTCCCATCACGTTCTCTGACGATATGCCTATCAAACTCCTCGGCTGTCCAATTCTCCTCATCATCCTTGTTGAAATCACCATCAAGTACAACAACATTAAGTCTCATGGAAGATCCTGGCAATGAAGTAACCACAGATAAAGTGCTTGCGTCAAGCAAGGCAACTTGGATTGCTGCCCCATGTACTCCAGCAATATCTCTGTCTGTGAAAATGGGTTGAGATAACCTTGTCCGAAAGCGTAGCTGCAGGCCTTGTCCATCAGGGTACTTTTGTTTTGTGAATGTAGGAGGAGGTAACCTGCATCCTCTCAAGGTTCAGTTTCTATTCAGATTTATATTTATATAGAATTTGCGTTGCAATTCATTTCGTTGAGAAGTTTACAAAACAATAGAATTCCTTTGTGGATTTTCTTATTTTCATTGGTCTGGGATCTGAACGATCAACCACAAACATGAAAGCACAAAATGTATTCTTGAACACAAGAAACCCGGCAAACATGATACCTTCCAATCACTCCACCAGAACCTGGCCAAGCCAAAGCAAGCACTTCGTCTCTGATAACGTCGCATATCAATTTGGACAACTGCAGGAATACAAAGTATGGCATGCTGTCAATAATTTGACTCAAGAACAGTTCCCATTTTTTCCCCAGAGTACGGAACCCCTAAAAAATATCTATCAATGTCATTGGATGAGAACTAAAAGAGCTGCTTCATCTAGTCATAGACACCATGCTACTTTATACTTATGCAAGTAATCACGGGCATGAATTCAACTTCAACGAAATGATGAAACAAAACCTGCATAAAAAATAACCATCTTGTAGATAACGATGGAAGCGTAAAATAATGAATACCCAACATTCAGCTTCAAAATCGTATTCGTGCGTCATATTCACTCAACTAACCTTTCTGGACTTAATTCAGTGGGAGTAACAAAAAAAGCTCTAATGTATCAACTTATTGTTGGCACACATATTGACATTTCACTTCAAGGTTTTCCATCACTCACAACTTTTGTTTTTTCTTATCTATTTCTGGTAGCGAATAAGTAATACTCCAAGTCTGAAACATATTCGAATTCTTGATTATCATATCCAAGTTATCTAAGTTTCGCTGTCCATGTATTTCCTAGCACCACAGATCATTATATTTTTGTTTCTAAGATGTAAAATACAACTTGTAGTTCGTGTATAGTAAACAGGACAAGAAAATATCATATACTCTGAACATCCGGGAAGAAAGTTTCATTCTACACAATGAGTTCCTAAAAAAGATGGCCTCAAGTTTGATGATCTTACCAAGTCCTGCAGAAGAGGGATCTTTCGATCCAAAGCGGTTTCGACTGCATGTTCAAGCGACGAGCGGATGTCCGTCTTGTAAGTTTCTGGGCATACCCTGCTAAAGGCAAAAAATGCAAGCATCTGATTAAAAGAATCATTAAGCGCATTTTGTCAGTTTATCTTCACTATATACTAGGGTAATAGATGTAGACCCGTGTTCGTCTCTTTTTTCCCATGTCATTTAGTTTTATATCGTCAAATACAGGAGACAAAGGGGCTGATTTTCATGCAGCCATATTGGCCCTAGCAAACTGCAATATTTCTCTCCCAACCAACTACATATTGGTTATTGTAAATTGTTGGTTTTTCTCAACTTATAAGATGCAGTGAAATAGATAAAGGATACATCGCATAAGGAGCAAAGTACACTTTGCTGCAGCAATATTGACAGATTTTTAAATCAGCACCCACGCCACATAAATATATCACACGATTAATTGTCGAACTGCATTAAGATCACCACGATCATCAATATCTATTATCATTATAATTATCAAGTTCAATCAGCTACATATATACATCCATCAAACCCACACCAATGGTAACATTATTCTCTTCAATTAAACTACGAGAGTTTGATTTGACACGATTATTAATAAATATGTGAATTTAGTGTGTTTTACTTTTTCCATCTCAAACATATTATAATCGGTTGACGATTATTTATTCATGTGTTGAATTCAGGAGAAAAGATCAGAACAAAACATAAAACGCAATACTAGCATTATCCATTACCGAGCCCGCTTCACCCGATGATGCCACAAATCCACTTCCTCCTCATCACAATCATCGAATCCATCTTCCTCACTCGAGCTGGACCCCACAGCGACACGCTCCCGTCTTCTCCTCTTCTCCGCCATCTTCCCCTGCTCCGATGTTTTTCGCCTGCTCACCATTATTCTCTTGTTCACGCCAAATCGACTCCTCCATCATTTTCCTTCCTTTTTTATAGAGGACGCAAACGATGAGGGAGTTTTTCCTTGGAGAAGAAGGCTTGTGAGTCAATGATTTGCGAGGAGACTTCGTCGAGGAGGACTATAAATAATAAGTGAACTGGGGCAAAAAAGGATAGGGGGCAGATTGGAAAATGACGGGTTAGAGGTGAGTTGAAGGTTCGTGAGAAATTTACGGGGAATCTCGTGCTGTTGTGTTTGATTTTCCTAGGGATTGTGATAGAGGATGTACGTCATCCGCTGGATCTCCCGGTGTACGTCATCTTTTGATTTTTATTTTCCGTGTGTCAGACTACTCTATTGGTCCGAAAAAGATTATAATAGTCTGACCCAATATACACGTGAAAATAAAAAATTTAATTTATGTTTTCGAATGATAAAATATTATTTTTTTATAAAAAATTATGTAAATATTATTAATAATAAATATTATGTATTATAATTATGGATTAATAAAAAAATCAAATCGTATTGTTTAAATGAATAATGAAACTCCTTAAATTATTTATTGAATAATTTAAAAAAAAAAATTGTAAAAATTATGTGACGGAACTAATATCAATGTAACTATAATCCTTTGTCATATTCTACTCCCTTGTTTCAGATAAACTGTGCTGACATATTACTTGAAAAAAGTTGGATGTTTCATATTCCCCTCGTTCCATATACTTTGTATTATTTTGATCAGTCACGCAGAGTGATACGAGTTTTGACCGATATTATGGAACAATTCAATTTTCTTTAATTTTTTGAGAAAATATCATGAAATTAATGATAGTAAACATTATGAAGTATAATATGAGACCAATAGAAATATAAATCGTGTCGTTTAGATTAGTAACAAACTTCCTCAAATTGCTTACAGAATAATACATAAAAGAGAAACATTGCAAGGTTTATGGGATGGAGTAAATTATATTCCATCCATCCCATAATAAACGTAATATTTTTCACTGGAATTAATGTGTGTATTGATTTTTATGTATAAAAACTAAACTATCCTTTTAGTTGTGTGAGAGTAAGCAGAAAGAAAAATAATATAATGAGAAGTGGTAGTGAGATGAGGATATGATATAAAGTAAGTAAAAAAAAAGACGTATTTTGATATTTTTTCCGTTTCATAATATAAACAATGAAGGGTTAAGTGGATAAAAAAATTCACGACACTACGAATAATCCTTGGGATGATCAAACGATTAGTTTAAAGTTTTATTATGAAATATTATAGATAATATAAAGTATGAATTATAATCTTGGACCGAAATAAAATTTATAACACATCATTTACGTACAAAAAATAATACATCGAAATGCATAATGAATAGTTTGGTTATGGAGCAATGTTGCCTATATTATATAACAGATGGAGTACTATTGTTGAAGAAAAAATTTTCAAATGTGATAATGTTATAATTATTATGGGACATTTATAAAAGATAAATATTATATTTATTATGAGATTGAGGGAATACTTTTTTGTTCGAGATAAATTGGAGTAATACTTTCTAAAATGTCGATTACTTAATGTTAAAAATTTCAAATTATCCTAACTTTATATCACATCATATTCTTCATGGTTATTTTCTCTCTATTCACTCACTCATATTTCTCTCCAAACTTACAGGGACAAAAGTATTACTCTATTCATCTCATTCAAACTGCATCATTTTTTTGTCTGTCTTCAAATTATAATATTTTCTTATTTATCAATTTTTTTTATAAAAAATACAAAAATATCTCTATTTTATGTCACATCAATCATCCTAATACTATTTCTCCTTTTATTCCTCTCTCTCTCTCTTACACTCACTAGGGCAAGATGGTTTTTTCTCCTAAATGCAACATAGAGATAAATAATTGTATCAAATCAATCGCTTGTAATATCTTTGGGACGGAGGAAGTAAAACACACTAAGTTAACGTATTTATTAATAATCGAATCAGCTCAAACTTTCGCAATTTATTCAGAACGGAGGGAATAATAGTCACTTTATGAGCATAAATTATTCTATTTTTTTATTTCAATTTTCAATCAAACAATACTTTTCTCAATATTTTTTAAATTAATAATCATATAAAACTATTCAAAGGAGTACTCTGTCCATCCCTTTTACAAGGAGTATCTTTCTACCATTACTTCCTTGTGTATTGAGTCGATAGATAAGGGTTGTGAATGGATATAAAAAAAAAAGATATCTATTCATCTGAAAGTAAATGAAATATTTCATTATTAATATATTTTTTAACATATTTTTTGAGTAATTTCGTTATACGTCTTAACGACGTATGAAAATTACGTAATTGGTCTAAGAATGAAATATATAACTTAAAATATCATTAATTATTTCATAATAATTTTATATAAAATAATATTTGATAATTTCATGAATTGTTGATAACACATTTAATTTTATTATGTTATTATTTATTGTTTCAGGTTTTTTTGAAACAAAGAGAATAAAATAAAGGATAACATGTGAGTGAGTACAAAGTGGGAAAATAAACAGTAAAAACAGGAAAAGAAACAACGCCGCTTCGGTCCCCAACAGTAAAAACAAGAAAAGAAACAACGCCGCTTCGGTCCCCACGATTTCCATCACTCTATTGGAAACCTTAGAAAAAAAAATAATAATAATAAATATCATAAAACAAACAAATAAATCATTAACCTTTAATAATTAAAAAAATACTCACGTAGGGGTGTGTCTGTTACTCTCCCAGACGTCTCCCAAAAGTTTCCCAGTTTCAAATCTCCCATTTCTCTCTCCCTCTCTCCCTCTCTCCCTCTCTCATCATCATTTCTCTCTCCACTGCAAAAATCCAAAAAGAGATTCTCTCTCTTCAACAAGTCACAGTGCCTCTCCTTCTCTATCTACAACAAACCACCGAAATCACCGCCGCATCAGCGAGGGTTTCCGTGCGCACTGGACAGCGTCGTATTTCGAGGTCGCGAGCGTCGATTATGTCGTCGTTGTTTCCGAGGCGGTGTTTGAATCGGAGCTGCGGAGTGGGGCTGGAGTCGGAGAAGAGGAACGGGTGGCGGCTGAGGAGCGGGGAGTTGGCTCCGCTCTGCGATCGCTGCGCGTGAGCGTTTCCGTTTTTTTTTTTTTATGTTGATTTGTTGCTGAACGATTTTGTGTTCTGTTGTTGAATGTTGATTTCTGTGGAGTGTTTGATGTTATGTTTATCTGTTTGTTTGTTTTGTTGAACTCTGTGTTGTTTGGGAAATTTGATGAGTCTGATGGCAGGGATGGAAGATTGAGGCGGTGTACTGGTGTTGATGTTGATATGAGAGGATTTGGTGCTTGTCAACTGCTTGCTTTGTTTTTTGTTGTTGTTGCCTAATTGTTCGTTCATTGAGATGTTTGATCGTGCATTTTTTTTGTCAGTAACATCGTGTTCGATGATAATTCGTCTCTGTGAGCGTTTCAGTTATTTTTAGTGTTGTTGATTTGTTGCTGATCGAATTTGTGTAGTGTTGTTGGATGTTGATTGCTATGGAGTGTTCGTGTTATGAGTGGCATTGGTTGAGGATGAAGATCTTTGTGTGTGTCAACAACTCATGATCCATCAACTTAGGCTTTTGGGTTTAAAGATGAGCTCAAGTAACACATGTATGTTACCAAGGCCTAGTTTAGGTTCTTGGTATCCCTCGGTGGGCTCTCCCCTAAATCGTAATACTTGTCTTCCCTATCAAATATGGACTAAATTCTTCTTAGTTACAAACTGACCCTTGACAATGTCCTTCGCCATTGTAGTTTTAGATACATATGTGTTATTTCAACAAAATCTTACTGACGATGTGCTATGGTGTTGGAGTTATATGAATTTGCGGATGGTATGGCGGATGAGTTTTAGGTGAAGAAATATCTTGATTTATAAAAATTGTTTAGTATGATTGTTTAACTCTACCATGCAATTGTCCTGTAAATTTTTACCAGTTGGGATGACATGATGTACTGCATTGTCTAGAAGATAGTGGCCTTCAGAGACAAATAAGGTTGCTGCTGCCGCAGTGTAGTTGTGGCCTTTATGGCGATTGGATGTATGTGCTTAAGAAGGACAGTGTTCTTATTAATAATTGTGTGTTTCTAGCATGATGTGCCGAGTGCATTGGTTATATTATAGCTGTTCTGATCCAATTTTCTTTGTGACTGCAGTTCTGCTTATGCAGAAGGGAGATTCTGCGACACATTTCATTCTCATGAATCTGGCTGGAGGTGTTGCGAGTCTTGTGGAAAGGTGAGTTGAAGCTGTCCGGTGTATACATACTAAATGTGAATTTGCCTATATTTGATGTGCAATTTCTAGGACTTATGAAGGAAGTATGATAAATTTTTGTAGCGATGTAATGCTGACATTTGCGTATATTATGTACCGATTTATCTTGCTTGTTTTTCTCCCAGCGGGTACATTGTGGCTGCATTGTTTCTCTTCATGCCTTTGTTATGCTGGATATTGGTGGTATTCGATGCTGTACATGCGAAACAAAGTGGCCCTATTCGGTAAGTGGAAAACAAAATGTTGCTTACTTTTGTTCAGACTTAGATATAGCGACTTAGTTGTATTATATATGATAAAGATACGATATCTCTATCTTGTAAGATATTAAGAGTTCAACCTTTGAAGTGGATTGGTGGAGGAGCACTGTAGCCTATTTATATCGCTGATTTTTGTCAACTGAGGTTTTGTCTCCAATTGAGTTTTATCAGTGTCTGCATAAATCAAAGACACATAGCCTTCTTCCTGGAAGAGTTAAAAATTTAGAAACTAGTTCTTGAATCTGGTTCATCCTATGGCGCTACAGAAACTAATCTTTTTAAATCTGAACATGTACTAGTTACATTTCTCTCTCTTTTCAAGCACCGTTCCATGAATCTCGTCTGCTGTGTAGTATCAATATTGTAACTATAACACCATAAAAAGATGCAAGAATTTTATGACTAGAATTTTGCTGATGACTTTTTGCAATTTCCTTCTTCTACATAACTTCATGACTGCTTCCTTGTATGTCTGAAACTAAACCATGTTTTTCGTTTTGCAGGCACCAAATTTAGGTTGTCCTTTTCCAATGTACAATCTTCGACCTTTTGTTCGTCATAAGGAACCATGTGATGGAAATAGAACACGGTCTGCTGGGCCATGGTGTGGTGAAATGAATATAACAGCCATGCAAACTACAAGGATGGATCATCAATCAAGGATGCCCTTTATTACTGACCCAGTAAATGGTATTGATAGAAGTGTCGAGAGCAATCGGATTACCTCTCCATTTGATGGAAGTGCCGATCCTGTAGTCTGCAATGTACCAGAATGCTTGAAAACAGGTACTTATTGACTTGCGACTTCAGATAGAGGAGAGATTCCCTGTACCTGTGCATTAAGGCCAAGTTTGCAATTGAAAGAAAACTGGGGTTCGCAGAGCACCCTGAACATCCTATAATAAATAATGCTGAGTACCTGCTATGTAGCGTTTAATCTGTAGATCATTATATGGTGATTTTCTCTCTCTTATTGTTATTCTCTTCCTCCCTTTGGATAAATTGCTAAATATTGCCAGTGTTCTGTTTCAGTTTTCAAGCACGACGAGAAACCTATCTCATGTGTACCTTATCCTGTGAACCCATCCTTCGTTAGGCATATGCCGTCTATTTCATTTTTTTCTTGTTCGACGACGGCCTGTGGCCCTGTTGATTCTTCAGTCATTTCTTGTAGCCAATCTGAAAAGTCTCCGCAAGGGAATTTATTCGGTGAAACCCAGACAAATGTTGCATTTTTTCAAGCAAATGCATGTTTCCAGAAGCAAGTTCTCCCTGGATACCGCCAGGAAATGTCTAAGGAACGAAGGGTCTCTGCAAAGTATCCTTCCAAACCTACTTCCTTTATTGCTTCAATAGTCATTGATGTGCGAAGTAATTAGTGTTTCTTAGACAGTTCACCGATAAAGTGGGTAGTTCAAGATTAAATTCATTGATTACAATGGTTGGTTTGAGTTCAACCTTGATCACGCAAGTCCTCGTCCTTCATTTACTCCATTATTTGAGAAAATGCTAAGTGCTAGCGATGCTAGTCGGGTCGGGAGGTTGGTGCTGCCAAAGAAGTCTGTGGAGGTAATATATATTCCTTCTGTATGCCTGGTGACTTTTATTACTCATTTAGCTTGTTATTGTTGGCGACATTGTTAGGAATTAGTTTGACGACCGAGGCAGATGTCTGGCTATTGAATACTGTCGGGAAATTTTGAGCTCTTAAAGAATTGAACCTTATAGGAATGGCATTAATACTCTTTTTCTACATATATGTATCCATCCTCGATGTTCCATTTGAGGATTTCTGGTCAGAAATAAAAGGAAAAAGGCTAGCCTGTGGCTGCCAGTTACTGCTTAATACTAACGGAAAAACTGTTATCTATGTTGTGCCTGTTACTTGATAAATAGCAGCCAGTGGTCTCATTATCAGGCAAGACAATTATGTAAAACTGGACCGTACCTCGCATATTACTTTTATGTTTATGAATTTGTTCATGCACAAATACATGCTGTTCTTTCATTCCTAAAGGCAAAGCACCACGTGAAATGTGCAATGCTAAACTAAAATTTAATGCATATTAGACGCAATACTTTTTGTTTGGCACCATTACACCATATGTAGTGAATATTGTATACCTTTATAAATTCATCTATTTTTGGAGGCTTTCAACTACATTATGCTTCTTCATTATATTATGGGATTAATAGCCGATCATTTTGTAAAGTCGGGATGAGGAGCTAATATGTTATGGCTTGCTTGGCTGCTTTCTACATGCTACAGAATTATTTCCCACAAGTTTCACAACCAGAAGGCTCGCCTCTTCAAGTCCAGGATGAGAAAGGAAATGAGTGGAGCTTCCGGTTCCGATCATGGACTAACAATAACAGTAGGATGCATGTATTGGAAGGAATAACTCCTTGTTTTCAGTTTTGGAAACTACGAGCTGGCGATGTAGGTATGTTGTCCATCCTTGTTGTAAACAATAGGAAGTCTTGGTAGTTCCTCTGGCATGGTCATGCTTTTCTGCAAGAATTATGCTTTACCCTGTTCAAGAGATTCAGCATTGATCATTACTCTGGGTGTCCCAAAATTTTACATCTATTTCTTGACTACAACTTTCTCCTTCAAGTGCCTTTCTTTTCTTCCTGAGATGGAGGCTCTATTATTATCATGAGATTAGTCTGTATGTTAACATCGTCTTATGCCTCTTCATGCATTCTCCCATCTCCATCTGCCTTCTTTCGTTATCTTCGGTTGCATATGTATTCTTTAATTTCCTTTCACTTTCTTTTTCTTCCAATGTTTATTTATCTTCAGTAACATTTAGCCGCTTGGAGCCTGAAGGAAAGCTGATTATTGGATTTAGGAAGGCTTCTAATACTCTGCGATCTGAACAGGTCTGGATTACTTTGGATTCTCTTGCCATTAATATAGGTTAATCTTGTGTTTGCTCTGCATTTACTGCAGATTCAAAACTTCTTGACTGTGTAGGTTCATACTCCTTGTGTATATAATATAGCAAGATTGAGTATATTAGATCTGTATTATTATAGTATACTTTATTGTGTTCTGTTTCCTTTTCTGATCAATGAAATTCCTTGTTATGAGAATCCTAATTGGTTTTATGCATTTGAAGTGGTAATGATACACTTGTATATTGATGTCTCCCGGAATCGTATAGGATATAGAATGGGAAACATAGTTTGGAGGGGAAGGCAATGACATTTTCTTTGGAATAAAGTGTTTTGGACGATGAATATTGGAAACTTGATAACTCAGGGATTTCCACGACGCACTGATGGTAGGCTGGTGTGAACAATTCCAGTTTTAACGTGAGTTCTTTTGTCAAAGTTGGATTGCTCCATTAATTCTCAAATCTGCTGTTTTGCTTTGCAGTTTGCCCTTATCATTTTTGTACTGCTCTGCTTTTCTGGGTGTACTCTTTTCTGGCTTAATTTAACCCTGATTGTGCATCTTATTCCTTGTCGCAGGCTGCTTTAGCAGAACATACCAGCGGTTTAGTCAAAGTTGAAAACGGAAGGTGTATAGCAGCAAAAGAGGGATTTGTTCATAGTAAAAGGAAGGATAACATGTTAGGCTCAACCCACAAAAAGATTAAACTTGACAATGTTGATATGATATCAGTTAAGGTTACCATGGAAGAAGCTCAAGCACTTCTCAAACCGGCTTCTGGTACTGTTCCTCATGTTGTCATAGTCGAAGAGTTCGAAATCGAGGAGTATGAGGTACTATAACCGTTTATGTGCTTCTTCCGTTCATGTTTTTGTTCTCTTGCTATTGGACCTGTGTTTATTCAAGTATCCTTAAATTTTCATGTACCACGATGATGCAACTTACTGTATGTTCCAATTACGAAAACTTTCTCTAACTTGTTCAAGGAAAGCAGAGGAAAAAGAAGAAAAGAAAAGAATAAAAAATCTTGATGGATATGTACATGTAGAAATACTAAATCGGTGCATATTGTAAATTGAGAAATCTATATTATAAGCTGATAAAAATATGCATTCGGGTGTTACGGCTAAAATTTGAGGGTTTAAATAGGATACCCCCATCTCATAACACCTACATAATATTCAATACAAGATTGTTGTTTTTCTTTTTGATCTTGGTCATTGACGATCCGGTCATCATCATCTAGATATAAGGTTCATACTCGTATGATCCGTAACTGTTTTTTGTACACAGTTTGGCGCGTCAGGTAGGGATCATTCTGATTCGATGACGTGAAGTTAAACTAATAACGACCATGGGAAAATAGACATCAAAGCTCGGAACATCACGGACCTCCCATGTCGGGAAGTCGGAGTACAACTCCTAGCGACCCACAGGTTCGAAACTAACTCGTAAACAATGAACAAGAACAGATTCCTCCTGGGATCTTGTCTATGTTCAAAAGCTTCATAGCAGAGATGCAGAAGTGGGTGGAGGACCCTAATGAAAATGATGTTGTATTAGACCTCGAGAAGCTGGCAGACCAGAGCAAACGCTTCAAAGAGGCTTTTAAAGACAAAACAAATCGATTCTTCTTAAGAAGACTGGATGATAAGTATTTTTATCTTTCACCGATGCAGGCTAAAGATTATGAAATTATTGATAAAATTGAAAATAAAAAAGGAGTTATTAGAATGATAAAAAAAAATCATAAAAGATTGGGAAACGCTCTCCATAGTCACAATAAAAAATATAATTACCACCAACCCTGCTATCTTAGATTTACCTCTCGGATTAAATAATGAAGGACCAGTTGAGTTTAGAGCTGCTGAAGCCGGACAATGTGATCCACGCCTAAGGTTAACACCCAACCCAAGGGGGAATCAAAGGACCTTCGTAACAGACCTAATAAGCCGAATTGAACTAGATGAAGAAGAAGAAGTCAGTTAGGAATATCAACGACTTATTGCGCAAATCGATAAAGACATGGAGAGGATGATCGAACAACTAATAGAGAGAAAGATCCCTGACTCAGAGTTGAGATAAGATCCTCACTCCGGATTAGGATAAGATCCTTAATCCAAACCCTAAGTCGGGACAAGATCCCCGACTCAAAGTTGAGACAAGATCCTCAACTCTGGATAAGGACAATTCCATCCAAATCCAAAGTCAGGACAAGATCTCTGACTCAGAGTTGAGAACAAATCCTCAACTCCGGATTGGGATAGGATCTCTGACTCAGAGTTGAGAATAGATCCTCAACTCTGGATTGGGACAAATCCCCAATCCCAATTCTAAGTCAGGACGAGATCCCTAACTTAAAATTGGAATAGAACAAATTCCAAGATCGAAATAAATATCTCGGCTCGCCTCGGCCAATTGGAGAAGTTCAAAAACCTTAGCAAGATTGACGAATTAGAAGGTTAAAAAGGCCTGGGTCAAAGGAACCTAGAATGAAAAGGTTTCCAGCTCAAGAACACTTGGAATCATTCCTTTCAAATGGAGCAATAGTACCTAAATAGTTAGTAAAGATCGGAATCAAGACTTCAAGATCATCCAAGATTGATAAGGCCAAAAGTTTGATAAATAAGTTGCAAAGTTCAGATTTAGCCAAAAGTTACAGAATAAAGAGGCTATAACTTCAGACCTCATTTACATTAGCTTCAACAGTTTTTGGTTCAATCGCTTTCCAGGATTTATCTTCAACTACTGAAGTTCTGGCTGCTTCTGTAGAGGCCCTGGCAAGTTCGACTTCGACCTTTGCATCTTGAATAACAGCAACTTCGGGAGGAGAATAGTCTTCCCAATCAGGTGGGCATCACGAGAGGTTGGCAGTAGGAAGTTAAAGGACACGACACTCTGGATACTTGCATAAACAACAGGCGAACTCCAAAAAGACACCCTCAATACCGTTGTCATAATTCTTTTCCAACGAAGCATTAAACTCTGCCGAAGTCTTGAACTCGGAAACCGCCTTGGATCATTCCTCATCGATCCTCCCTTGCAAAGCGTGAGCCAGCCAAGCATCAAAATCAGCTTGAAGAGCTGCAAAGTCTGATTCCAGCTTTAGCCTTCACTTGACTAAGAGAGCTTAAGTCGGCATTCATTTCGTTCAATTCCTCAAAACGGCCCACCAACTTAGCCCGGAATCTATCTTTTTCTTCGATCGCCGATTTCAAAGGCCACACCTTTGGCTTTCAATTGTTTTTTCAAGTCGAAATACTCGGAGATTTTCTCCTTATAGAACTCCAGGTCTCCCATAGATGATTCTGCCTTGTGAACCAAGCTAAGGTGATACGTCTTCATCTAAAAACAATCTATTATGATCTAGAAGTTAAGATTAAAAGAAAGGAATTGATAACTTTATTTAGAAGAGTGTAAAGACCAACCTGGTGCATTAGTTTACAACCCTTATCCACAACTTCGTCGAATTACCCTAAAAGGCAATGTTATCCCTGTCAGACGGGAAAAACAGAGATTCTAACATCACCCTTAGTTGAACAGAACTACAAGAAGCTTGACTGTTGATCTTCCAGGTCGGCAGAAAGTAGGAAGTATCGTACGCATCATCTATTACGACTCCTCCCTCATGGTGAGGATAAATTAGGATAGTATCGACATTCAGAGCCGATTGAGGGGGTGAAACATGACGAGATGGGGAAGACTCAAGCCCTCTCTTCTACACCCGATGAAAGGGGGAACCTTCCACAAGAGTTGCTGAAGCCAACACCTGTCGCAAAGGGATAGCATCCACCACCTCCTCATTAGTGCGTGAATCCCTACTCGCCCAAGGTGGAGAAAAGGGGATCGAACTCGTTGAAGCTGGGGTATCAGGTACTACTCCTCCTTTTATCTTGGCAAGACGGCGAGCCTGTTGGTCAAGCCGAGGAGTCATGCAGAAATTTGACGACGAGTGAACAACTACAAAAGATGAACAAAAAACGTGAAAGGTGTTGAGGATATGTGTGAGTAGGTTTACCCACATCAATCGTGGAGAAAAAGAAAGAGTAGAATATATATATGAACAAATCATAACCCATCAGGTTAAACTTTTGTGTTAAAAGTTGGATCTAGTTCACAAGTGTATTCTACTCAAACCCGGTTAGGACGTGGTATCCTTCCTTAGACTCTCCCCTGAGTCATAACAAGTGGTATCAGAGCCTGGTTTGGCTTGTGTTGAACAATGGAGACAAATACGAATAAAATGATCATATTGAATGGTTCGAATTATCATATGTGGAAAGGAAAGATGAAAGATTTGCTCTACATGAAAGATTATTATTTATCAGTGTTTTCTGAGGAGAAGCCTGAGGCTAAAACTGATGATCAGTGGAAGATTCTACATCGTCAGGTTTGTGGATACATTAGACAGTGGGTTGATGATAATGTGCTGAATCATATTTCAGATGTAATAGATGCTAGTAACTTGTGGAATAAGCTTGAGTAGTTATGTGCTCAAAAGGTCGGAAACAATAAACTGTTTAAGATTAAACAGTTGATGACATTGAGATATTGTGATGGCATCCCGTTGGCTGATCATTTGAATTCCTTTGTGGGAATTATTTGAGTTCGCTGCAATGAAGATAAAGTTTAATGTTGAGGTTTAGGCTTTATGGTTGTGGCTAGAGGCATTAAGCACTCTTCATTATACATCACATAAGCAAAGTTGTGTGGTGACATGATTGCAGCAGTTGATGAAGAGAAAGCAGAATTGTGACACAGACGACTCAGTCCAAAAGCCAGGTTTTCTTGATTTTGTTTATTCTGATGTTTGTGTTCCTATGAAGACAAAAACACTTGGTTAGTCGATTTATTTGGTTACCTTCATAGATAACTGTTCAAGTAAAGTATGTGTTTATATCTTGAAGTCTAAAGACCAAGTGTTGGATATGTTTAAAGAATTTCATGTCTTAGTCGAGAGACAAACAAGGAGGAAGCTTAAATGTATCAGAATTGATAACGGGGGGAGTACTATGGTCCTTTTGATGAGTATTGTAGACAACAGGGTATTAGACATTAAAAGACTCCTCCTAAGACATCTCAGTTGAATGGTTTAGTTAAGAGAACAATAGAACACTAGTTGAAAGGGTGAGATGTTTGCTTTCACACGCACAGCTATCAAGATCCTTTTGGGGTGAGGTTTTGAATACTCTTCATGTAATTAACCTCACTCCTTATATTCTTTTAAATTTTGATGTTCCTCATCGAGTTTGGACAGGAAAGGATGTCTCGTATGATCACTTACGTGTCTTTGGGTGCAAGTTATTTGTGCACTTACCCAAAGATGAGAGATCGAAACTTGATGTGAAGTCTCGACAATGTATATTCATCGATTATGGGCAGGATCAGTTTGGCTACAAATTTTACGATTCAGTTGAGAAGAAACATTTAAGAAGCAGGGATATAGTGAACATGGAAAATCAGAATATTCGGGACATTGAGAAACATGAGATTTCAGCGTCACAAGTTAGTGATGATTTGATTGATTTGGAACCTCTTCCTTATACACATGTTCCTATGTAGATTGAGGAAGAAGAGTAGGGTGATCCAGGTGATGCATATGTTCCAGAGCCAATTGATGTTGATGATGTCGTTCTTGAACCAGAGATCCCAGTAGAGGTTCCAGCAGACATTCCGCAAATTGCTCCACAGAATATCCAGCTCCGACGTTCTGATAGAGATCCAAAACCGTCTACCAGATATCCTTTAGATCAGTATATGACAATGACTGATGCAGGTGAACCAGAATCCTATTCAGAGGTTTTGGATAATGAATGCCAAAGTAAATGGCTTGAGGCTATGCATGATGAGGTGAAGTCGCTTCACGATATTCATACCTTTGACCTAGTGAAGTTGCCTACAGATAGGAAAGCCTTGAACAACAAATGGGCATTCAGGTTGAAACATGATGAGTTGATTTCAGAGACGCAATATAAGGGCAGATTAGTTGTTAAGGGGTTTTTGTTAAGGGGTTTACTCAGAGGAAGGGCATTGATTTTGAAGAGATATTCTCTCCAATTGTATAGTTGTCATCCGTTCGTGTGGTTCTAGGCCTAACAGTTAGCCTAAACTTGGAGATTGAGCAGATGGATGTCAAGACAGTCTTCTTGCATGGTGATCTACAAGAAGAGATATACATGGAGCAGTCAAAGGGTTTTATTGTGAAAAGGAAAGAGAACTACGTCTGCAGATTGAGAAAGAGTTTATACGGCCTGAAACAAGCGCCAAAATAATGGTACAAGAAGTTTGAGTATGTTATGAAGCAGCATAGCTACAGGAAGACCAAAGATGACCATTACGTATTCGTGCAGAGTTTTTTAGTAGATGATTTCATTATTCTGTTGATATATATTGATGATATGTTAATTGTTGGCAAGAACACTTCTCATATTGACAGGTTAAAGAAGCAGTTAAGTGAGTCCTTTGCTATGAAGGGCATGGGGTCAGCAAAGAAGATCCTTGGTATTAGGATTGATCGAGACAGAAATGCCAAGAAGCTATGGATATCGCAGGAGAAGTACATTGAGAAAGTACTTCAGAAATTCAACATGGGAAATGCTAAAGTGGTAAGCTCTCTTATAGCTTCATATTTTAAGTTGAGTGCTGATCAGAGTCCTTCTACAGATGAAGTGAGAAAGTATATGTCACGAGTTCATTACGCTTCAGCGGTTGGTAGCTTGATGTATGCAATGGTGCGTTTGAGATTGGACATTACTCGTGCAGTTGATGTTGTGAGTCGTTTTCTGTCAAATCCTGGTAAAGCTCACTGGGAAGCAGTGAAGTGGATATTGAGATATCTTCGAGATACTTTCAAGCTCAGAGTTTGTTTTGGAAATGAGAAACCGTTTTTGGTTGGTTACACAAATTCAGATTTGGTTGAAGATGTCAGAGTTTGGTTTGGAAATGAGAACCCGTTTTTGGTTGGTTACACAGATTTAGATTTGGTTGAAGATGTCGACAATTCAATGTCTACTTCATGTTATTTGATGATTTTCTCAGAAGGAGCTGTTATATCCGAGTAAGAAATATATGTTAATTTTTTGTTTAATAAAGTAATTATATAAAAAAATTTAGTTTTATTATAATG